>JBBIGC010157502.1:0-17122 GCA_037576955.1 Lepidarchus adonis
ATATAGGAACTCTAATGTTTATCAGTACATTGCAGAAAATAATGAACTTTATCACAATATGCTAATTTTTTGAGAAGTACCTGTACACTGCTCATAAAATAAAGGGAACACAAACATATCCTAGAACTGAATTAATGAAATATTTGTTTTAAGTACTTGGTTCTTTACATAGTTGAATGTGTTGACAACAAAATCACACAAAAATTATCAATGGAAATTAAATTTATCAACCTATGGTCTAAGGTCTGGATTTGGAGTCACTCTCAAAATTAAAGCGGAAAAACACACCACAGGCTGATCCAACTTTGATGTAACATCCTTAAAACAAGTCAAAATGAGGCTTAGTAGTGTGTGTGGCCTCCATGTGCCTGTATGACCTTCCTACAACGCCTGGGCATGCTCCTCTTGAGGTGGTGGATGGGTTCCTGAGGGATTTCCTCCCAGACCTGGACTAAAACATCCACCAACTCCTGGACAATCTGTGGTGCAATGTGGCATTGGTGGATGGAGCGAGACATGATGTCCCAGATGTGGTCAATTGGATTCAGATCTAATGAATGGACGGGTCAGTCCATAGCATCAATGCCTTCGCAGGAACTGCTTACACACTCCAGCCACATGAGGTCTAGCATTGTCTTGCATTAGGAGGAAGCACAACCCCACTTGTGGATATCAGGCTCTCATACCACCTTCAAGAAGTCTGTTTCTGACCGTTTGAGCAGACACATGCACATTTGTGGAGGTCATTTTGCAGGGCTCTGTCAGTGCTCCTCCTGTTCCTCCTTGCACAAAGGCAGTGGTAGCGGTCCTGCTGCTGAGTTGTTGCCCTCCTATGGCCTCCTCCACATCTCCTGATGTACTGGCCTGTCTCCTGGTAGCGCCTCTATGCTACACAGCAAACCTTCTTGCCACTGCTCGCATTGATGTGCCATCCTGGATGAGCTGCACTACCTGAGCCACTTGTGTGGGTTGTAGACTCCGTCTCATGCTACCACTAGAGTGAAAGCACCGCCAGCATTCAAAAGTGACCAAAACATCAGGAAAAAGGAGGGGAACTGAGAAGTGCTCAGTGGTCACTACCTGCAGAACCTTCTTTATTGGGGATGTCTTACTAATTGTCTATAATTTCCACGTGTTGTCTGTTCCATTTGCACAACAGCATGTTGATTGTCAATCAGTGTTGCTTTAGTTTTATTTCACAGTAGTGTGATTGACTTGGAGTTACATTGTGTTGTTTAAGTGTTCCCTTTTATGAGCAGTGTATATTATTTTATATTATATATTATTTCAGATGATTTGCCTTAGGTTGAATCTGGAAACATCTGGAAAAATACATTTTTGCCCTTCACACTGTTTGCAAAGCGTTCACATACCATTTTCATTGAGTTTATAATAAAAATAATAGACAGGATTGATTTTTCTACTGTGTTTCATAAAGTCAGATGAATGATGAGTCATAACAGTCCCTTGTTGATCAGACTGTGTGTTCTCTGTGTGGCAGGTCCTGCGTCTGCTGAAGTTCCTGGTGATAGATAAAACAGATAACAGTTACCTGAGAAGAGCCATCCCTTTGCTGGAGCCTTTCCCTGACCAACCGGCCTTCAGAGAGCTGAGAGCGGCGCAACACGCACTAAAATACAGCTCTGGAACCTTTACCCTCCGACAGGTTAGCCAGCGTCCAACACCTCTGCCCCACTCAGTCTTTAGATTAGATGTTAAATCATAAAAAACAAGGCATGAATCAGGTGGTTTTCAGATTCATAGCACCCTGAAGTTCAACACAGAGTTATTGGAGTATTTTGAAACTTAATGTTAGTAGAGGGCAGATGCAGGTGTAGCTGCAGGGCTGGGGGGGAGCAGTGGTTGTAGGGCAGTTGGTGGCTGTTGTAGCTAAAGGGCAGTGGGAGAGCAGTTGAGAGTGTAGCTGGGGCGCAGTGGACAGGGTGGTGTGGGTCATGAATGTGCTGGACTGGGCTGTTCTTTGGTGTTGGTTGAACATTATTAATAATTATTAATATTAATGATTAAAAATAAAGCAGCAAATACCTGAATGCTGATTCTCCATTGTCATATTTCTGGCTTTTTTGCTTTGCTATACCATATTCTGCTGCGTTGTTACATCTCTAATATCAACAAATAATCTGTTTCTAAAGCTTCAGTTTCTTCAAATTTTTGTTTACTTAATTCATCTCTATATTCTGTTCCTGTTTAGTGAATTGTAAGGTGACCTTGAGTGTCTTGAAAGGCAGCATGTATAAATAAAATGTGTTATGACTACTATTGTTAATAATATTAATAATTCCAATATCCTTTTACACATTTAGGCAATACTGCAAAAATACTTTTTTCCTGTCTTTTTTTAGGAGATTGAGCATTTTCTGTCTGTGACCTCATGTGACTCCTTACCTCTCACTCGATTGGAGGGTCTGAAAGATTTAAAGCGACAGCTCTGCGCTCACAAGCAGCAGATCGGACAGCTGCTGAGAGAGTGTCATGGTCAGTAATTTATGAACATTCCTGCTTAATTAAATACCCCAATCAGCCATAACACCACTCCCAGGTGAAGTGAATAACATTGACTGTCTGGTTATTTCATTGCAATGGCACCTGTCTGGGGGGTGGAATATATTAGTCAGCAAGTGAACAGTCAGTTCTTGGAGGTGATGTGGTGGAAGCAGGAGTTCTTAATTGGGATGGTTAATAAGGACATTATTGTGAGGGCTAGAGCATCAGTACCTACCAAAAATGATCCAAAGATGGACAACTGTTTGGGCACCCAAGACTCACTGATGCATATGGGGAGTGAAGGCTAGCCTGCCTGGTTTGATCCCAAAAATTGGGATTGGGATTGTTGCTTTAAATGTTAAAGCTGATTCTGACAGAAAACGTGTTAGCAGCATGAGGGGGACCTACTCAATATTATGCAGGTGGTCTTGATGTTATGGCTGATTGATGTATCTGTCTCAATACTTTTCTGTGCTTGTGTAGCTGACCCTCCTGGAAGTGTGCTGGTTAAGTTGGTTCTGAACCTCCTGCAGCTCTGCAAACTTGCAGCCAACCACCCTGGAGGCAGAGACATCCTGGGTGAGGACAGTCTGTTTCCATTACCTTATTTATTTTACCCTGGTTTTAACCCTTTCTGTCAGGCTTGGGTTAAGTGCCGGGTCAGGTCAGTGTCCATTCAGAATTGGAATAAAATTGTAATTTTATTCCCTCTGTTCCAGAGGCCGTCGGGGGTTGCTTAGGAGAGCTTGGGCCTGTGGACCTGTCTACCATCGTGCTGCATCACGGAAATGATCAGATCTACACTCAGGCAGCTGCTCTTTACCCAGATGCTCTTCCTCAGTGGATGTTCATCATCCTCAGCTGCATGAACAATGCTTTGACAGATCACAGGTAGTGTGATATGAGATCCTCTTGCTGTTTTAAAGTCCAGCTGTGCTTTGTTACAGGGAGATATATAGATGATGTGGTCCATGGTAAGTCCACAGGCCATTGGATTTGTCACCATTTGTATCTTCTCTTTGCTACACATATTCACATGTCTTATTTGCTACACATATGTAATTTAATGTATTGGAATTATGTTTTGCTTTACTGATGCGGAATGTTCTATACTCCTTTTAAGTACTCTTGATAATTATGTAATGATAATTATAGCTCATGTTGTAAAATCTTCCATCTATATCTAATTTACTGCACTTATCTGAATCGCTTAATGACAAAGAGGAATGTCCTGGACTCTTCTATCACCACTAGATAGTAATAGTTCATTCTGTTAATGCTATATCGCTTTCCGTTTGTAATAGACTTGCTTATAAGCACTTAATGACAGTGTGGAATGTGTTATTCTCTTTCTAGCATTATCAGATAGTAATGCTGTAGCACTTGCCATCTGCACTGTTGTAGCACTTATTCTATGACTTAGAGGAATGTGTTGAACTTCTCTGAACTAATGCTTGATTTCTTCCTGTACTTGGAAGATGTGATGGACAAAAGCGTCAGCCAAATGCATAAATGAAATGTAAATGTTCTGATCATTGTGATCATCTGTATGTTGCAGTATTTCGGTCCGCCAGGCTGCAGCTGTGTGTCTGAAGGACGTCCTGGCCACGCAGTCTGGCTTAGAGTTTTGGGAAATGTACAAGAACCACAGGGATCCAATGCTGCTGTACTTGAGTCCTTTCCGTTCTGCTAAGAGAAAGGCATGTGTCTTATATAATGTTCTTTATATACGGTAAAGACTAATAAATAAATTATAGCCATTAGTTGTAATTGACTGCACTACTACTACTACTTAGATATACCCAGTACAGTTTCCCCTTGTAAACACAATCTTCCAGATGAACTGGTGAAGACAAGGATGTCTTTACAATGGTGGTGAATGGAGCTAGAAATCACATCACCAGCCCAAATAGAGCCATTTTATCTTCTCTCCAACCCCCAGTCGATGAGTTGTTGCTAAAATGGGGAATCTGAACTAAATCATTTGCCTCCTGACGCCACAATACCTGAACCCCTCCACCAAAAGCTTCTCCAAACTCAGGCATCAGGCAATATCTTCATCACCACCATTTTATAGAAGAACTTTCTGTGAGGGAGTTTTAAGAGGAACCAGGCATCTGATTCCATTCACCACCAATGTGAATAGTTTGGACTCCATACCCGCTCTGGACCTCGTAATTATGTGGAATGATTGTCTTTCAGTGTTCTAGACAGTAAGAGCTCTAATGAGGTTTTCATTCACTGCTATTGGAGTACTTATTTAGTTATGTTGGTTGAAAATATTCAGCTTCATCAAAACGCTGTAATGTGACCATTTTTCTTGAGCAGAATAACAGTAAATGTGACCAAAGTCTCCAGTGATGTGTTCAGTTCATCCAGTGACACCTTGGACCTGTGAATGGATCAATTGATTATTGTTTTGTTAATTAAGCAGTTCATCTGTGAATGATGCTGCATCGAGATCTAATTGGTCGGTTTTATTGGTTCATTTCAATAGATCTGTTTTCTTCAAATGTAGGATCGGACAGTGAAAATGGATGTCAGCCCTGCATCCAGGAGTCGACTGGACAGTGCGGAATTGTGGACAGTACAACCTGGTCAACACACAAAATGGCTGAGGACTCTGTGCATTGCTTTACTGGACAGTGGAGGCGTCCAAAGTGAAGCTCTGCTCATGACCAGAGCACTCTGTGAGGTATCCATATGTCTACTGCCTTCAGTTTTCACCTGTCTGCAGATGATGTGAATTAACAATAGCACTTTATGAGGGGGCAGTAACAAGAAACGGCCTGTTTAACTGTAATGCATTTCTTGCATAAAACAACAGATGTTAAAACTTGTGACCAGAAGGTTACTGGGTTAATCCCTGGGTCCACAAGGGAAAATGTGAGTAAGTTAACATCCACCCCCGTTTTTTAAGACCGAGAAATACAAAAAACTTTAAATTAAGGGTCTTCCAGTCCTTGGAGGGCCCAGTGTCCAGCACAGCTTGGTAGTTTTCCTCACAGAACACACTACCGCTGGTGGTGAACAAGTGAGCAGAACCAGGTGTGTTTGAGCAGGAAGTTCTGGACTGAAAAAAATAAATAAATATTTAAATCTATATATCTATTACTATTTGGAACTGACCTATTAGTTTACTTATCCATTCTTTCTGTGTTCTCCTGTAACACTTTTTGACTGGTTAGAATTGAGCTTTTGGTTTGTTATATTTATACATATTTTATCTATCTGAAATACAGTTGTATAATGTTCTGTGGTAGAGTTTCTTCTGAAATAAATGAAAAAGTTTCCACCAGAATGAACATTACAATACCTTCACATCTCACTTAGGAGTGAAAGGGAACCTTTAAATTGGACAGAATTAGTGATTTGATTTATATCGAAATCGATATCAACTGATATGAAAAAATGTATCATATCATCACCCAGCTCTAAAACTGTGGCTCCCCAGTGGCGTGGCCAAGAGTTGCCCAAACCTTTGGAAAATTCTCTGATCTATGGTGAAAGCCAGGATTCCAAGAGATGGTCTCTCTCTCACTCTCTGTGGATGTGGAGAATGGCTTCTCCTTCTCTCCCAACACTCTGCTCAATGCAAACCAGCCCATGCATCTGCTGGCCAGTGTAAAACCAGGATGCTGTTGTCCGCCATGCTTGCCATGTCAAAACAGGCAGTTGCTGGATTCATGGGACTTCAGGAAGTACCTGCTAACTCCTATCCTCCCAGTGCTGGTGAAATTTTGTGATTGGGAGAATCCTAGCATTAGGGAGGGAACTGTACAGGTACATCTAAAAAAAATTGAATATTGTGAAAAAGTTCCTTTCAGAAAGTATATATTTATATATTAAATAGATTTATTATACATAGAATGAAATAAGCCAAGCCTTTATTTCTTGGAATTTCACTGATTATTGCTTTCATATAATCAAACCCAAATTTCACACTCTCAGAAAATTTGAATATAATAAAAACCTTCAATCTTTCGAAAGTCATGTAGTCACACCTTAATTAGCTAATTGACTCAATCCACCTGCAAAGGTTTCCTGGGCCTTTAAATGGTCTTTGTCTGGGTCAGGAGGCTACACAATCATGGACTGCTGACTTGACAGATGTCCAGAAGACAGTCATTGATAGTAAGGTTATTGGTAAAGCAGCTGGTTGTTCACCGAGTGCTGTATCCAAGCATATTCATATGAAAGCAAAAAGCAAAAATCCATTCAAGAATTTGGGGGAGCTTCACAAGAAGTGGACTGAGGCTGGAGTTAGGCTTTTTTATTAATCTTATGTGATATTCAAATTTTCTGAGACAGTGAATTTTTCATTTTTATTATCTGTAAGCCATTGTCATTGAAATTCAAAAAAAAAAAAACTTGAAATATCTCTATATGTAATGAATCTATATAATATATGAATTTCACTTTCCGAAAGAAATGTCAAGGAATACTCAATCTTTTTTACAATATTCAAAATTTTTTAGAGTTTGGAATTAAGTGTAAAAGGTGGATATTGTTATCTCACTGACACATCTCTGCAGGTGAAAACGGATTTCTGCCAGAGGGTGCTGCCCCTCTTAATCCACGACATGCTCCTTGGGGACAGAAATGGCTCATGGAGGGAGCTCCTCTCCACACACATACAGAACTTTTTCAGCAGCTGCTCCAGACCAGCCAACCCCACCCCCCCCATGACCCCTGATTCAGGTACTGCATTCCTCAGGCAGATGCCCTGGGCTCCCAACAAAGTTGTCTGAGATGATCATCTATTATCTACATAGTGATTATCTGGTGGTTTGAGAACCCTCTAACAAAGTGATCATTGAACCCCAATGTCCAGCTCATTTGACTAGCAGCACATTTCAGTGTGACTCAGGCACGGGACCCGAACATGATGTCAGTGATAGTACCGTCCCATTTCAGTTAATCTTGGTCCCTTATTTTATTTAACTCTTAAGAGAAATGAGCGTGTTTCAGTAGCCTACATAGAAGAACTGCACAGTATGCATATAGAAGCATCAATTAGTAATTCTTTACATCCTCATTTGCAAAAAAGTTGGGATGCTGTGTAAAATCTAAAATTAAAATGTTTAAAATTAAAACAAAATTTAGCAAATCTCATCTTATATTTTTTCACAATACGATTTAGAAAACATAAAATAGTAGTTTTTAATTTAAAGAAGCAACATATCTCAAAAGCTGAGACAGGTTTTAGACAGGTCTAATTAGGTTAATAGGGCTGATGTCATCATCTACAGTACATAATATCATAAAAGATTCTGAGGTCCTAAAGAGTTCTTTGTGCATGAAGGACAAGGCCAAAAGAAAAACAGGGATGATTCTGTCATGGAAATAACTGCGTGAGCTCAAGGGCAATTCCAGAAATTAACGTTTGCTGTGCCATTCACAAATGCAGGTTAAAACTCTGTTATGCAAAGAAACCTTATATGAACATACAAAAATATCCCTTACACAAAACAATGTCCAAAAAACACCCAGAACTGTTGTTTTGCTATGGGTATAAACTGCTATGGGTATAAACTGCTATGGGTAAGGGTATAAACTGCTATGGGTATGGGTATAAACTGCTATGGGTATGGATAACCATTATCTGCCATAACTGGTGCTTAGCTTTCTCCTCCTAACATGTTACATGTTCCAATGAGGTTATCTCCAGTTTTTTGTGTCCTGATTGGGGGAGCCAGTTGGTGAAACTGGGCATAAAATTAGCATTTTTATTCAATCTTCTCATTTTTAAATCTGTATTCAGAGAATGTTACAAAAGCACAGATAATCTTCCTCCTCCAGGTGTTGCTAAAGGTTTTAATCATTTTCCATCAGGAGAGACGGACAGTGGTGGACGGTGTCAACCAGACAAATGCTCTCTACGCATCATGCTAGCAGTCATTAACTACCTCAGGCAGCAGGGCCGACCTCTGACAGCTGGCAGGTTTGCAAACTTCCCCTTCCTCCTCTGTCTAGGTCTGTCCATCTGAGCGATTCTTCCTGATCATTGTTTGCTGTTGCAGTGCTGAGTATGGAACAGTGCGTGAGTCTAACTTTTGGCTGGACCTGAACTATCTGGAAGTGGCCCAGGCAGCACAGCTCTGTTCAGCCCATTTCACAGCACTGCTCTACTCCGAAATCTACGTCGACAACATCCAGACCAGCAAGGAGGAGAAGCACAGGTACCACATGCAGGGCTCTGCTGTAAAAATAGAACCCACAGATACAACAAATCATCAGTCACTGTTGTTTTGCTCAGTCCAGACAGGCAGACTGGTTGGCTGCCTTCTTACTCCTCCACCATTGCTTTAGGCTGCACTGCCAGAGATGTGGGACCACCTTGTGTTTTGTGTGTGTGATGTTTCAGAGCTCAGTCTAGAACATCAAGGAGGATCACATTTGATGACAGCAGTCAGAACCTGTCCATCGGCAGTATGTCCGAGAAGAGTGTGGAGGACTCTGGCATCAGCCTGCAGGTGTCCGGCAGTCTTGTTGTACTGAGAGTCTAAGATTTTAATCAAAGGTGTTGACCTCCAGCTATGATTTTTGTAGGACCTGCTGATTGAGGTGTACAGGAGCATAGGAGAGCCTGACAGTCTGTATGGATGTGGAGGTGGCAAGCTGATTAATCCTCTTACCAGGTTAGACCTCAACCATATAGATCAGGTATTAGGAATTATTCCCAAAAATCCTAATGGGAACATGAGCCAGACTATCGTTATTCTGACCCTCTTTACTAACATCCTTCCACTTTGAGCAGCTTTTGTGTGCGAGACGTTCTTCTGATACTATATTTCTGTTTGCTCACAGAATCAGGACCTATGAGCATGAGGCCATGTGGGGAAAGGCACTGGCCTCGTATGACCTTCACTCCAACCTTCCAGAGGTCACAAGACAGGTTGGCATAGTGGAGGTATGGTTTGACTCAGATTCAGGGCTTTTAAAATCTCATCACCATCATCAAAATACCAATTCTTCATTATTTCTGTCCATCTGCACTGATCAGCCATAAAATTACTGCTTTATATACTGTAGGTCCTCATCATGCCTCCAGAACATCTAAGACTATGGTGCACTATATATTCTGACCATTGTTTTCCTTAGAGTACACTTTGGTATTAACCTACAACAAGAGCTGTCATATTGGAACTGCTCTGCCTCTAGCCCAAAACAAAGAAACAGTTTGTTCCTCCTCATTTGTTTTGGGACCTTCCCCTGACTGTGATCTGTCCACTTGGCACATGGTAAGAGAGAGAGCTTTTTACGGTAAGGGCAGTATCAGAAAGACCCCATGATCTTTTTGAGGATAAAATGTGTGACAGTAGTGAGTTCAGTTCAGGTTAATGCTTCAGACATTAAGACTCCTGGGTCAGAAATGTGGAGGCATCCTCATCATCAATCCACCTGATTGAACTTATCAGCTAATTAGCATGGACTTCCCTGCAGAGCTTTGGTCCAGATGAACCCAGTTTGACACCCCTTCCTGTCTGACAGTGGAAGTGTGATGTTTACAAGATTATACCATCGTCTGAGTGTACATGCACAACAGTGAATGGATATTTGTCTGTGGTTTTTTGCAGGGCCTGCAGAACCTGGGGCTCTGTGGAATTCTCAACACGTACTTGGGAGGTCTGGAGAGGGAAGTGTCTGAATGGGGACCAGAACTCCGAGAGCTCCTCTTCCAGGCAGCCTGGAGAAGCACACAGTGGGACAAAGACCTGCCTGGGAGGTGTGCTGGCATAAGTTACTGTGTGTGTTAGCTGTAGAACAGTGCAGGCTCTAGTCCAGCTGCTCTGGTTGAATGTGAGAGTCAAGTTCTATGTCCCTGTGAACAGTGAACATCTGTATTTAACCCATCAGACCTGTGAGCACACACACCAGGAGCAGAAGCAATGGGCTGCCCACCTGCACCCGGAGGGCAGCAAGGGGGTTAGTGCTCTGTACAAGGGTGCTTCTGTTGTAGTGTATGGCTTTTGTTTACTCACTCCCACATTTTTCCTGCTGGACCCAGGGCTTGAACCAGTAACAGTTGGATCATACTCCCTTTTCTACAAACATAAGCCCAAAGCTACCTACCTTAAGAAGATGATGTGAAAACTTGGTTTGTCTTGATTTATGAAATCAAATCTTTAATAAAGACCTATAATATAATGGTTATGACCTTGCTGTAGTGACTGGACGGTCAAGCCAAGGCGACGTGGGCAAGGAAAATCTCCTTGAACTGAGGAACCAAAGCTCAGTAGCTGGTCGACACCAGATGGTCATAAAGTAAACAGTCATAAGATTAATAGTTATTATTGTTAATACATTTAATGACTAGAGGTGTAGGCAGCAGATGAACGTGTGGTGATGGTCAGTGGTGGCCAAACCAGACAAGAGGGATGGGTGGGAGGAAGACAGAAAGCCCCACTGGTTGAAGGATCAGTTTGGAGGGGGCAGATCTTAGTGTAATGGATGATATCCACTGGAAGCCTCTGTGATGAAGAGAAGCACAGCAGTCCTTAGTGTGCAGGTGGGCCATGATGAGTGTCAGCCATACTTTTTTGTGATGTTCTGCTTAAGGTGCTTTGTTTATTTCTGCAGGAGTGAGAATCCAGGCTTCAACGAGTCCCTGTTCACTGCTCTGCAAGCTCTGAAGGACAAAGACTTCTGTGTGTTCGAACAGACTTTGGACTATGCCAGGTAGACCTAGATCAAATACTACTTCTTATTGATGAGCATCCAACATGGGGGTTGGTGGTCATGTTGCTGACGTGGGGCTGCAGCTGTTCCCATTCTGCTCTGGCACTTAAGAGAAACTCGTATGTTCTAAAAATTCAGAATAAACAATAAAATGCGCTAGGACGAGGGTTTCAGTTTGTTTTTTAAGGCTAGATTGAACTAATTTGTGCGTAAGAACCACCTCCTTTCAAACAAAGCACTCTTTTGCAGCAGGTCGGGGCAGCAGCTACAGCAAGAGGGTGTTTTATCAACTAGAGACTTTAGGAACATGGGACATTTTTATAAGATTTTCAACCAAAATAGCTTAGCATGCTAGCATCCTTACAGCACACAGCTTTTGGTGTCTGTGCGGGAAATGCTCATGAGCTCATAAAATTTGGATCTGATTAATTTTTATCAGTCTTCACACATAGTTGTGTTCATCGACTGCAGGAACCTAACCAGGGTAAATACACAGTTACACCAACAATCTGTACACTTGCTTCAAACACCAGCTCATATACATTTGTAGACCCTCATCACTGGCCTGGGTGGGGTATATTTACTTGCGCATACATGCTCTTTAAACACTTTGACTTCCAGATGCAGTGACCTTGAAATACTTCATTCCACCAACAAGGATACTCCAGACTAGAGCTGAACAATGAATCTATTTTATATTGCATATAATATGTTATCTTTAATTAAAATTAATTATTTATGTAGTACATATAATTTCACATAGGCTGCAGTTTTAACTGTATAATATATTGTGCAATAGAAAATAGAAATAGAGTTTAATCATTATTGTGAAATCTTAAATAGTGAATCAGCAAAATAAAACTTTATTATTTGAAGTTTATTTATAAAGCACTTCAGACCCAACAAGACCCAAAGTGAACAACAGGTGGGCTGTTTGAAATGACCCAGCTCTAAAAAGAGACATTAGAGAGCATCAGAAGTGAGAGAATAAAATTCATTTTAATTTAAAAGAAGACACTGACACAGCTCGTCATATATGAAGACCGCTCCACAATCTTGGTACAGCCACTGCAGAGGCATGCATCACCCCTAAGCTTTAACCAGCTTCATTGAACCACCTGGAGGACCTCTGTTGAAGAAACATGGTTAAATCCAGGTAGGAAGGAGTTGCACAGTAGACAGTTTTAAAAACAAATGCTAAAAGCTTAAACTGGGTCTGAAGGGAATCTAAACCTGGAGCCTATTCCTTGTACCAGTTAGAATTGTTTTGGACAAGCTGAAGATTAGACTGACTAATCCTGATGTACAGAGAATTACAGTAATCTTGGAGAGCATGAGATCCAGCACTTTCTATACCGCACTTAATTGGAAGGTGCAAGGTGCTTTACACTAAGAATGAAATCAGCAAAGAGAGACAAGCAACTAATGAGAGTGTAATAAGTATATAATTTATATAATAATATAATATAATATAATAAAATATTGGTGCCTAAGACAAAAAAGAAAAAACAAAAAAATAAGAATTAAATATAAAATAGAGAAATAGGGATAATCAGTATTAAAAGCCAGGATGGGGAAAAAAAAACATATTTTTAAGAACTTTTAAATTAGAAAAGTGATTCATCTTCTGTAATTGCTGCTGGTAATGTGTTCTTTAGTTTGAATGCATAATGAGTAAAGCCCACCCTCAGGTACTTCTGTATCTCTTGGTGGCAAATCCCTGGGGGATGGGTCATTAAAAGATCAGTGATGTAGTATAAGATGGTGCTAAGCTATTCAGTGCTTTGTAAGTAAAATGATTTTAAGCTCTGCTAAAGACACAGGCATCCAGTGAAGGTCATATAAATGTGCTGTGACATAACATGTGGTCTCATTTAACTGTTGCATACACACTAATGAGACCTGAAATATGCGTATGCCTTTTCCTATGCAAACATTGTAATGTTAATGGTAACTTGATGGTAGAATATGTATACCGGTATGTACATATGCAAATTCTGACCTAAAAAATGCGACCACAGTGAACCATTCCTTGTGCTAGTGAGTCATACGATGTACATTTAATTTCATTTATTTAGTCACAAATTTATAATACTGAATAAATGTATCAGTATAATATATAATCCAACTCAAATTTGAACTTAATTTACACTGTTAATCTAAATGCTGGAGCGATGTGCTGAAATGGATCCAATGTTAGAGAGACCAGCGGAACCATGCAATCCCAGTAAAAATAAAGGTCCTGACCACTCTGGGGTTCCTCGCAACTGTCTGTTTCCAGCAGGAATTAGCCAAAGGGTATACGTTATAATTAACAATAAAATTTATTTATTATAAAGCTTATTTAGGAACTAAATAGGAAGAATCTAATTGTGTTTAATTGTATCAAATGGCAATTTGCAGCAATGTCCACTTTCCCAAATGTAATCCATGCAGTTGACTGCACTCACATTGCAATAATTACTCCATATGAAAACAAAAATATGTTAAGAAAACTGTTAAGAAAGCCTTTGCAGCATTCATTATGTGCATGAGTTAATTGGGGATAATTTAATAATTACAAAACTGCGGAAGCGTTGGCAACAGCAGTAGCAGCAGGAGCCGACCTATAGAAGTAGCACGGCTGAGTCTGTTCTAGGCTCTCGTGCTAATACAGACCCAAGGTTGCTGAGCTATAGAGGGAGAAATGCTTACACTGGACACGTTGCACATTGGGGTGAGGGTGAGAGACCAGGTTTGCGGCTTAACTAGGTGAAAAACTTGGAAGAAAATCTGTTCTGCAGCCTTTCATTGCGAGAGGCAAGGTTGACGACATAACAGGGACAGAGCTAACAGGGTTTGACAGGGTTAATAGAAAACATGTGCTTTCTATAAATCTGCAAGTTATTAGTGATGCTGATATGGTCCTGACAAACATGGTTGCACAATGGCCTGGTTCAACAGTGCGATGGCTGGCTTCTTGGGAAGGTAATAATAACATTGTGTAACTGTTTATTTGTCAAGTATTGAATTTTTTCTCTTCTAAAATTCAGGTGACAGTGTTGTTAAACCCCCAGAGTGCAGTGGAAAATCTCTGCTCTGCTATAACTCCTCTCACGCATATGCTTTTAAATATGCATGAAGTGATTTGCATTTACCATGTGTGGATAAACAAAGGCATGTAGGGTTTGGAGTATGCTGCTAATCCAATGTGCAAACAACCCTAATTAGAGTGCGAATTTTAAAGCGTAATTTGCTTGCAGTTGTGCATGCACACATTTTTATAAATCTGACATTTTCTTTGCTTACGTAATTTTTGTCTTTTGCGCATACGTACACTTTTAGTAGCAGTTCTATGCAGTTTTATAATTGAGACCCCTGATCACTTTACTGTCAGTGTTTTAGTACTGCATTCTGAATACTCTGTAATGTGTTAACATTGTAATTCAGTAGGCCAATGAAAAGACAGTTATTAGTTATAGGGTGATTAGTTATAACAGCATGCATCAACTTTTCAGCAACTTTAAATGATAGTCAAGCAGGTAAAGATGAAAAATTAGGAAAAGAGAAATATAACAACATAAATGTGTAGGTAAAACATATAACTGAATATGTAAAACTAGGTTAAGAATAATCAGTGAAAAAGTAAAAATATAGTTATATAATAAAAAATTATATTAAAGAATTTCAGTACAGAATAAAAATAAATACAAAATATATTAATATTAATATTTTCCATTTGAATAAAGTTTAAAGTGTATGTGTGTGTGTGTGTGTGTGTGTGTGTTTTCTCTCAGGGGTAACGGTGTAGAGGAGCTCTGCCGTGGCAGTTTGGAAGCGGTGTCCTCACTCTACCCTGCTCTCTGTAGCCTGCAGATGATCGAGGAGCTCCGAAGTGTTGGCCCTCTCTTCTCAGGGTGCGTATGACTCACTTCATTACATTCAGTTTCTTTAGAGGAGAGTACTGCTTCATGAATCATCAACCTAGTTCTGCAGGACTAGGACAGGGAACCTACCACCGGGCCGCGAACCGTTACCAGACCATTACAGATCTCAGTCCATCGCATTTAAGTGTGTTCGAGACATCAACTTTGCCAGTATTCTGGATAAAAGTCATGTCAGAAAACCCTGGGATTACCATATCACTGAAAACTTATTTTGAAAGGAAAATTTACATGTTACCATAGCGACCAGAGCGCATTAGGGGCAGAGAGGAGGACGTTATTGCCGTATTTCAGGACGATGCTGCTAAAAAAAAAGTGGATTCATGTTTATTATTGTATTTAATATTGGAAATATTTTGTAAATATTATAATAAACATGAATCCACAGTGCTCCTCTCTGCCCCAAAACACTCTCTGGTTGCTATGGTAACATGTAAACTTTCCTTTGGTTGTATTAGTTTATTTTGTTGTATTTATCTGTGACATTTTAAAGGCCGGTTTATGAAAATATAGTCTGATGTTAAACCGGTCCATGGCGCAAAAGCAAAAAAAGACCGCTGTTCTAGAGGACACCATATGCTTAAGTCTCTCTGGGTGGGTAGGATGGCCCTACATCTTTCCCCATCACATCCTATGTATCACAGCTGGACGGTATATGCCATACACTTATGTGATTCTTCTGCTGTAAGTGTGTGTGTGTGTATGTATGTGTGTGTGTTCTGAGTAGGTCGGTTACAGACGGTCATTTGGAGGAGGTCTGTAGTAAGTGGCATCAGCATTTGGACCTCTTGACGGACAGCGACTTTGGCCTAGTTGAACCAATCCTGGCACTGCGCTCGTCCATTCAGGAATCACTGCTCACGTTGGAGACCGATCCAGACAGGAAGAGCTATTATGGTGCTGCCTACTCCTCCCATCTGATGGAGCTGTGCAGCCTGGCTCGCTTGGCGGGCAACACGCAGGTTTGTGATGTCACATGTAGAGATGTTCATTAATGTCGAATGCAGTGTTAAACACCATCAGTTTGTGGTAAGTACTAACTACTGCAGACCTGGAACACCTGCTGTTTTGGAGATGCTCACAATAGGGTCTTTGTCAAAGTGGCTCAGATTCAGACTGAGTTTACTTGCTGCTTAATATCCCACCTCCTGACAGATGCCATTGTAGTGAAATAACTAGACAGTCAATGTTATTCACTTCACCAGACAGTGGTCTTAATTTATAGCTGATGTGTGTAAATCTGACCCTGTCTTGGTTCCACAAAATTGTTTCATTCATGTTGCCGGGTGTGGAAAAAAATTGCTTCTGTTTTGAGTTGTGGGTGTAATGCATCTGACCAGCTTAAAACCTCAAAAGCAATTCCAAACCATTACAGGCGACATCCAAGTGCAGGATGTCACCACTTTAAAATGTATAGTTAGAAACACAGATGCGTTCTCTCTGCCATGGTTTGGCCCATGGAAATTAAGAAGACTTCCACTAACGCAATGTTCAGTTCTCAATACCTGCTGAAATGTGGGATAATTTTCAAAATGCATTATGGCAGAACTAGCTTCACACAGGAACTGACTTTGCTGCTTCAAAAGCTCCATCACAGCTCTTTGTAGAAGGTCATAACCTATGTGCTAACCAGAGCAGCTAGGGTCCATCAGGATGAAAAAAATCAGTGTATAATCAATATCTCTCTTCTGTACAGCTGGCCGAGCGTGCAGTGGTTCAGATGAAGAAGTGCAGTGGGGTGAGCACAGGTGCCATCAGCTCGTGGGCCTGGCAGCTCGAAGAGGCCCAGGTTTTCTGGGTGAAGAAAGAACAAGGGCTGGCTCTGGGGTTGCTCCGACAAATGATCGACAAGCTGGAACATACGGTTAGTTGACTTTGAAGTGAGGGTCTTCCCGAAATTGCTGCGGTGATATTCTCTATTATACAGTAATTTCCTTCGCTGTGTGTGTGTGTGTGTGTGTGTGTGTGTGTGTGTGTGTGTGTGTGTGTGTGTGTGTGTGTGTGTGTGTGTG
>JBBIGC010157509.1:0-17121 GCA_037576955.1 Lepidarchus adonis
TGCAATGCACCAGGGTGGGGGGGCTGCGTGAAACGCTATTTCAATACACTGTGTACTGTGTATATGGCTGTATTGACGATAAAAACCTCTTGAATCTTGAATCTTGAATCTTGAACTTAACTGTTTTAACACTCTTTTCCATAAACCATGCTTTCAAGGTAAGGTTTCAGGAGCATTACAGTGAGATTTCAGTGCTTCAGTCCCCAGCACAGTCCCTGGATCTCAGAAAGGACTGACTTTTTCCAAAAAGGAATAAGAATTAATGACGACTCGGAAACATGATCATTTTCTAGAAGAACTAGAAGAACTATTTCTGCTCTCATGGGCAAAACTCAGGGTATTTCTTAAAAAAAATAGAGTACTGTGCAAAAGTCAAGCCAGCATTCGTTTAACAATTCTTTTCCCAAAGAATTCTGTGCCATCCCAAGTCCATCATGGCAGTCAGTTTTGCAGAGTGCATGCGCCCAGAATCTGAAAAGACCTTTTACAATCGTACCCTGTTGAAGGCAAAGGCATGGTGGAGCAGAGAGAATCAATGTGATACTTTGAGTGAGCTGCAGGTGCACAAGCTGTAACTGTCAACACTAGGGGTGGGCCACAATATCGATATTACGATATATCGTTGTCCTTGCTCATGCGATATTATAATCGATACGCCGGCGGCAATATCGATATTTTAATGAGGACACATTTGCCGCCAAGTTGACTCACCGGCGTCGCTACCTCATCTCTCCATTGGGTGGCGCTGCTCCCGCTGAGTGCAGGAGAGTTCTGTGATCACAGAAGAAGTGAGTTTGTGTTCTAAACTTGTGTTGTGACTCTAAAAGCTCGGCTGAGACGCCCCAGCCATATTTAAAGTGGGGGTTTGGCTTTGAGAACATTGGAACAGTGTGGATTACTCTGTGACGCCGTGTCTCTGTGCTTCTTTTTGTGCTGAACCTGAACCTCTGCTGCCTTGTTGGTGGAGATGAAAGAGGATGTGCCTACTGAGGGAAGCCCAAGTCATGTACTTTGCAAATGCATGGCCGTAGAGCTGCTTTTGATTACACACACAGCGGGTCCTCGGGCTACGCTGGAGATCCCTTCTCCCGAACGCGATGTCACCGTAAGTCGAAACTCATGCATGTAATGATGCTGCAGTGAATTTATTGAACAGCCAACAACATGTAGCATATAGCTAACACCAGTCTCTCTCGGGTCAGTTCCGTATTACTTTAATATTATTTTAATTGCATTCTACTATACTATATGACAGTAAATACATAAAGATGTAAATAAAAAAACAACATATGGAGCACATACACAGCAGTAATGAAGTGAACAATTCCTGACCTTTATTCCTGTGGTAAATGTAATAATGCTGCAGAGGCTTTATTGAACTGTGTTTTATTAACAGCCAGCAACATGTATAAACGAGTAGCACACGTATAGCTAACACCAGTCTGTCTCTTGGCAGTTCCACATTACCATAATGCATTTAGTAGGTGTTCAACTGCCTTCTAGTACCATGTGTGACAGACAAACATCATAAAAAAGTGAACCAACGACGTAACCACGATTCGCCATATGTCGAGTGTGACGTAATTCGAGGACATTATAATTACTGTGATTAGCGACAACAGTGAAAAGCAGAGCACAGCAGCACTGTTTATATAATATCTACCTTCACATTCAGTTTCTCACAGCCTGTGGTAATAGCTTTTACCTGCATTTCCTTTGCTTTTGCTTGTTAGCTTATTTTATTCTCATTTTAATATATACACTGGAGTCTCGTGCTCATTCTCCACCGTTGTGAGTAAGATGGGAAATAAACAGCAAAACAAATCAGTGTTAATTACTGCAGCCAATTGGTTATTTTTATTTAATGTATAGTCCAAGAAATATTTTCTATGTGGAGAAATAGAGTCTGAGGGTTAATCAGGTGACGGCTAAGATCATGTTATAGGCCATTTTTGTTGTAAAGTTTGTGTGTGTGTGTGTGTGTGTGTGTGACTCCATTAAGCAAGATATCAGCCAAATCAATAATCCTACTGTTTAAAAATTGGATAATGTTCTTTGACTGTGTTGGTTTTCTGTTCATTATTAGCTGTCACAGCTTTCACATATTTAAGACAAAGACAATATGTTTTCAGATTACTTCTGAAAAAGTTTGTGAACCCTTTAGAATTGTCTATTTGTCTGCATACATATTAACTTAAATATCATCAGATTTTTGGAAGATAATGACCAATTAAACAACTAAACAAATGAAACAAATATATTAAACTTGGTGATTTATTTTCATCTATCCATTTTCCAAACCATTTTGTAAATTTCAGTTTGCAGGGAAGCTGGAGCACATCCAAGCCGAGGCAGTGATTTATTTACTGAAGGAAATTATATAGTGATCTTTCTGTGGTAAAAGTTGCAGTTAAGTCAGGTGTTTTCAGTCAATGGACTCTACAAATCACGCTCATCAGTTCTGAGACAATACGTAAGCGACTGTAGGATCGGTGTTGAAGTCGCACAAAGCATTATTCCTCTGTGGTGAATGAAGGCGAGCAGACCTGTCCACATTGCTGCAGGATATCGTAGAGTTTGCTCACCTGTCACCTGTATATTTTTTGCACCTGGTGACAGACCAATCTGGGTCAAGGATGGGGAGAGTGCTTTCGGCACAGGAGGGGCAGAGCACATGTGCCTTGAAACTCTCTAGGTTCTTGACAGGTTAAACCTCTCTAAACTCTCCTCCCTGTCAAATACATAAGTCTTTGATGTTCCACAGATTTAGATACCTACAGTATTCGTGTTGTAGTTTGTCTTTTGTTAAGTATTTGTTTTGTAGTTTGTATTTATACCCCTTATATTACACTTTTTCCCCCATTCTCCTTCTCTCTCTTTCCACCTTTCCTGTGTGTGTACATTGTGTGTTACAGTCTGCAATCAGGCATTTGAGTAAAAATGTCATAGTACATGTATTGTACACATGACATTAACTCTCTTGAATCTTGAATCTATGTAAAAACATTTGTTTTCATGTAACTGGTCTGGTTTCTCGCTGCTTTTGCTGTGATGTTTGTGTTTTATTCACCGATAGTGTTGAATAAGAGTTCATGTGGATTGGTGGGTGAGATGGGGGGTTAATAATGCACGGTTCTATTATCACTGTCAGTGTCGTCTTTCCACAAGTCACGTCTCCAATGTGTTCACTGCTGTGGTTTATGGTGAAGCATTAAAAAGAGCATTTCTATCTGGAGCAATATTTCCTAAATGCTTTACTGTAATATGAGAGCATTCATGTTGCTGGCTGTTAATAAAGCACAGTGCTGTTCAATAAAACCTCTGCAGCATCTTTACACGTATGAGTTCTGACTTAGTTACGTCACACTCAGAGGAACCGAACCCTGATGTAACTCGAGGATCCCTGTATCGTATTTGTTTACCTATATTTATTTTCTTTTTTTCATTTTTGCTCTTCATCTATATTATTTGTTTGTTTCCGGATTTATCTTTTGCTTGTATTTATATCAAACGCTTTCAACTGCCTTTGTGTAAAATTGTCTATACGTAGACATAAATGTATCTTCCCTTGCCTATGTTAGAACAGCTCAACACGCTTGGAGGAGAACATTAACAGCAATTCTGTTGGATTAGCAAACGATGTGAGGGAGAGAGAGGGTGTTTTTATCAACCCATTGCGCACAAGGCCACTGGATCCCTTAAAGAAATGTTTAAATCTTCAAAGGGTGTTATCTAGTTTGCATACTGCCATGAGCCCTTTGGATATTTTGAGGCCCACCTGCTTGTGCATGTCACATTCCAGTCATTTCACTAAAAACACGCTGTCACATTACACACAGCTGACAGGCTCTATGGGTTAACTTCTTATAAAACCTTTACCAGTCTCTACAGGCTTAAAGGAGGCCCAGTGATTAGTCAAGAATGATGATATTAGGTCACAAAACAATGCAAAAATGATATCTGAAGACATTTGCACATTATATAATGTTTCTGAGGGGAGCCACACAGAAAGCTGTGGCTATATTGGTTATCTATCTTTTTTAACAACTAAGAAGAACCATGAGGAAGATACCAATTAGTTGGCAAACATGTATTTAACCAAAATGATATAAAGAACTGATACTAAACCATGTTACTTGAGAGTTTATATCTCATTCATTGATTCAGAGTGAATCCAGGAAACAAGAGCCATCAAGATAACTAAAAGTCCCATATACAGAGCTGGGCAATATGGCAATATTTATTGTTATTGTAATAAATTGTGACCACAAAGCTTTCAAACTTAATTTTCCATCTCAAAGATTAGCATTAGTAAAGCTTGTGTAATCTTATTGTAGTATGGTTTAAGATTTGTATTCATTATGGTACTGCTGACACTTTTTACTTTGTTTCATTCAACAGATAATGGAAAAATACATATTGTGACATATCATGCACCAGAAAATTGTAAAGTACAGTGGGACAAAAAAGTATTTGGCACTTAAAAAGATGAGAGAGTCTGTAATATTCATCATAGGCTTGCTTCAACTGTGAGATACAGAATGTAAAAAAAATCACATTGTATGATTTTTAAAGAATATATTTGTATAATGGTGCAGACAATAAGTATTTAGCACCTACAAACAAGCAAGTATTCTGTCCCTCACAGACCTGTTACCTCTTCTTAAGAAGCTCTTTTATCCTTCACTCGTTACCTGTATTAATGACACCTGTTTGACCTCATTATTTGTATAAAAGACACCTTTCCACACCTTCAAACAGTCAGACTCCAACCTCCACCATGGCCAAGACCAGAGAGCTGTCTAACGACACCAGGCACAAGATTGTACATCTGCACAAGGCTGGGATGAGCCAATCTACAATAGGCAAGGAGAGATCAGCTGTTGGAGCAATTATTATAAAATGGAATAAATACAAGATCACTGAGGAAAGTACTGGTCAAAGTACAAGCACATCTCAAAAAATGTGAATATTGTAAAGAAAAAAGTTAAATAGTTATTGACATTCCTTTCAGAAAGTGAAATCCATATATTATATAGATTCATTACACATAGAGTGAAATATGTCAAGCTTTTATTTCTTGGAATTTTGATGATTATGATGATTATGGCTTTCAAATAATAAAATCCAATATTCTCAGAAAATTAGAATATCATATAAGATTAATTTATAAAAGGATACTTTAACCCTATGAGACAGAGAGACACACTTTGTGGTTGAAACCGTACATCACAGCGGGATGATACACATATCAATGGAAAGGGCAGAATCAGGGCACTTGTATGTGCACCGGTGTGTTGTTAAGGAAAGAATTTATGAATTTACCTTAAATTTGTAATTACAGTACTGTCACCACATACTAATTTGAATAACTCACAAACCTGGAATTGAACCTGGAACAGAGATACATGATACCAAGCACTCTATACTACATAAATGTAGAATAAATATATAGAAGTTATCACAATACATTTCTGACTAACCAACTTTATAATTTCAGTAGCTTTATACTGTGAATGGCAAAATTGACTGATCCTTACAGGATAAAAAATGCCTTTGTTGCAAATATATTTGTAATCCAGGTTTTACAAATACTGTAAATGCCTGGTACCAATTATAAGATTGATATTTTGTACTGCTGCCATCATGCTGCATTTGTTTGCACTGGAGATAATGTGACTCAATGTCTGAAGCAACTGGGCTGATCATGGGAATTTTGTCAGTTTCACATACCCTCAGCAATAAAAGACTATAAATTAAGATTTACATATTACATATTTTTTTCAAATAAAACAGAATTTTATCACTGAGTAAATCCATAGCATTTAATTCAGTAAAACGAAAAAAAGTTTGTACACTGCTATGTCACAGAACATCCCACTACCATGCTTCTTATATTCTTATATATAATTTAGTATGTTAATTTAATTAATATTAATTTGTTTATCAACAAAAAACTATATTGCATATACAAATAAATAAATATATAATAATGCATATACAAATAAATAAATATATAATAATATATTATTATTATATATTTATTTATTTGTATATGCAATATAGTTTTTTGTTGATAAACAAATTAATATTAATTAAATTAACATACTAAATTAATCAAATGACACCAGATTCAGATAACCCAGAGTGTCCTAAAAACATATAGATTATGTATGTAGCCTTTACAATGGCCAAGATATCAGCTTTGAAGTAAAAGCAGTAAAAATAAAAAATTTTTGTCCCTCTGTACACATACATTTTTATGTACATAAACGTATTTAGGCATATTATTTTAAATAAGGTTTTCATTATAACCTGTCTTAAGATTTGGGTAGGATGTTGTCCTCTAGACTGTGTTCTAGAGTGTCCCTTAGACTGTGGTGGTTATTATAGACTGTTATTCTAAGTATCCTCATCATTTTTTCTGATTTGAATGCATAAGCTGCGTGTTTCAGCTCTGTTCAGACAGGTGCCATAACTTGCTGCATGGTGGGGTGTTGTAGCCCCGGGGAAAGGGGGAGAGTGTTGTTAATAATGTGAGACAGGACCTGCAGCACTTTTCATGCCATTGACTTGAACTGGTGTGGCCTTGGATGCTTGGATTTTCTTATAGGCAATCTTTGGCTTACAGGGGAGGTATGTTCCTTAGGGCAGTAGGCGCAGTGCAGCAACATTGGGGAAAAGGCTAAGTGTTTGAACGTCTCTGAACATCATAGTCCAACCAATCCGTGGAGAATTCCCCATTTTGCTCTGATATACTCTCATATTCAGGCATTTTTTCCATGTGTAGGTGCCATAATTCAATCTGTATGGGTTCCCTGGGCAGCCAGCTGATATGTTGCCTCATGTAGTTATTACTATATGAAGTGACCAGAAAAAAACTAATTATTTAATTCACTCTGACAATGAG
The DNA here is from genome assembly GCA_037576955.1 of Lepidarchus adonis. NCBI lineage: Eukaryota > Metazoa > Chordata > Actinopteri > Characiformes > Lepidarchidae > Lepidarchus > Lepidarchus adonis. The sequence goes on from JBBIGC010157509.1 coordinate 6,911, forward strand.
CCACGTTAACCCCCACTGGCATCCCCCCGAGAAATGTGGCAGGAGCAACCACTGAGCTATTATCTTAATAATGTTGTCATTTACATTACTCGTTGCTATAATATAGGTATTTTAAATCACAGTCCTTCTGATTTGAAAACTAATTCAATTTATTTTTAGGCCTCATGTATTTGCTTCTGTACTTTAGTGAATTTTCTAAAAAAGGCGAATATAAATGTTGATCCATAAAAACTTAATTTTCACAGTATTGCCTATTCAAACTCTGTGCTTTTGCTAAAGCAAGCAATCTCAATGTTCAAAGTTGGTTTGCCAGAGGGTGGTGATCAGAAGGGGTTATGATGTCATTTGCCATGCTTACAGGCATTCACATACTGACAACTTCACATTTACCTAATTATTTAAAGACTCCAGGACATAAAGAGGCAAATGGGCTGCAAAATGTTTCAACTTTGTAAAAAAAAAACAGTGAAAAACCATGGCAATTACTTTATATAGACATGGCAGAATGGTGACCAAACGCTTCTAAAGTCTATTCTAATAGTATGATGTAAATTGTCAAGACCCATATCATATCTGGAGATGTGTGTCATTAATACACTGTTGTCTTTTACAGAGTAGAGACTCCCGAGGCTGATGAAGAGGACTGGCCTGATGCTGAGCAGAAGGCATCTATTTATGCCACTGCACCAAGATCAAAGGTCAGTGAGTGACATTTTGAGCGTTCATGCAAATGAGGAAAATTCAGTAAAGCACAGACCTGTTTTAAGCTGATTTTATGAAAAAATTGCAACAACACATCAGTTCTTTAGATAGATAGATAGATAGATAGATAGATAGATAGATAGATAGATAGATAGATAGATAGATAGATAGATAGATAGATAATATTATATTATTACTGTTTAATATTCAAGCAAAAATACCATGATTCTATATTTCTTTAGCTTGAGTGAATCCGGTTGTGGCAGGTTCAGGTGTTAATCAAGTTTTACCTCTTCAGACGAAGTTTAATTTAGCTCATGTGGAACTTATGTAAGTTAACTCACATCACATAGATCACCTCAGGGTAAAAGTTGTTTGGATGATTGACAGATTGCTTGTTTAGACTCGCCCTGTCTCTGCTACCCACTACCATGAAGTATGCTGTCAACATTCAGAGTTATAGCAGAAGTAAATAGTGCAACCACAGCCACTGAATCAAGTCAATAATACAGGAAACTCTGTTTTTATGCAAATAAATGTAAACCTAGACTCCTTATAAAGCCCCATAGTCTTTATCCGGTATCCGCATTGCTGCTGTGGTGAATTGCTTATAGGTCGTGAAAAATCAATATATGGGTATCATTATTGATAAATCAGATGAGATCTATCAAGATACTACATTCAAAAGCATTCACGTCAAAGTAAGGGAATCCGACACCACTTTGTGAAACCTTTCTTGTTAGACAGTTTACCTCAGTGGTTTTCAGCTTGTGGGCCCCCTAGTGGCCCATGGTGGTTTTTCTACAAGGTTTTGTGTGTGCGTATTTGTTTATTTAATTGCAAATCTAACAATATATAAACTTCCTACCAAGCAAAATTTTAAACCTGATCAAATGTGCTGGTGTAATAATTATTAATAATTATATAATAATTATTTGTAAAAATTACTTTTTTATTGGCCTTATCTAAGCCTGTTTGCCCAAAAACATTGCACTGCATTTGACAGACACTCTTATCCAGAATGATGTACAGAGTAGTTGGTGTTTTGCTGTAGAGCACTTAAGCCTGCTGGCCCTTCAGTCACAATGCCCCATGTCCAATGAATGGCAGAAACTTAAATTTGTTATATTTATATTTTCAGTACATTTTGATGTAAAGGCTTTTATAATGGTGTGTAATGTTTTTGTGTTTATTATGCAAACATTATAAAATCAAGCTAAATTCAATAGCTTTCATTGTTTATTGCATTAGGTGTGTTGATAGAATGGACTTGGAAGGGATGGGATATTATTGGATCACATAGAATCTTCCAGAAGCTTTTATCAGGGTTTCTTTTATGGGGTTTCTGGACTGTCATGGATTTTTAAAAAGTCTCTTCCTGAGACAGAAAGTGCGACCCACTACTGGAACCTGGATCTCCATGGAGATCAGGTCCACTCCAACTGTTTTTAGTTTTTAAAAGAAGTTAAAAAACATTTTTTTCCTTTAGTTAAACAGAGGCTATCTTTATCTTTCATCTTTTATCTTTTATCCTCTTTTATTTTGTAATTTATTTGTAAATCTTTTAATGTTTCCTTTTTTACTTATTTTACCTCCGTAAAGCACATTGAATGACCTCTGTGTATCATAATGTGTTATACAGTAGAGGAAATAATTATGTGACCCCTCTCTGGTTTTGTGCATTTACCCACTAACAAAAACATGAACAATCTATCATTTTAATGCTAGGTTTACTTTAACAGTGACATATAGAATATCAAAAAGAAAATCACATTATATAAAATTTATAAAATGTATTATATCCCTTAGCAACCATTAAGAGTTCTTGCTTCTACAGACCAGTTAGATTCTTGTAGTGGAACCCAATGGACAATAGAGGGCACTGGAGTTCAGATAATAAGGATGTGAAGGAGTAGGAAGAGGAAGATAATAAAGAGAGGTTTTGGCTCGGTAACTGTGTGTGCTCTTCTGAGTTATACCTGTCCAAGACTACAGATATAAGCATCTGTTACAATTCTCATACTTTCAACTCATCAAAAATAAAAAAGACACCTGTTTAAACAAGTCTCCTGTATAAAAAACACCTTCCCACAGTCTCAATTAATCAGACTCCGATCTCTCCACCATGGGCAAGACTAAAGAGCTGTCTAAGGATGTCAGGGACAAGATTGTAGCCCTGCACAAGGCTGGAATGTGCTATGAAACTATAAGCTAGAAGCTGGTGAGAAGGAGACAATTGTTAGTGCAATTGTTCAAAAAATGGGAGAAACACAAAATGACCATCAATCAACCTTGGTCAAGGGCTCCACACAAGATCTCACCTTGTGGGGTGAGGATTATCATGAGAAAGGTGAGAGATCAGCCTAGAGGAGCTTGTCAAAGATCTCAAGGCATCTGGGTCCACAGTCACCAAGAAAACCATTGGTAACACACTACGTTGTAATGGATTAAAATCCTGCAGTGCCCCGCAAAGTTCCCCTGCTCCAGAAGGTACATATGAAGGCTTGTCTGAAGTTTGCCAGTGAACACCTGAATTATTTAAAAAGTGCTTGGGAGAAGGTCAGATGACACCAAAATCAAGCTATTTACCCTCAACTTAACTTGCCGTGTTTGGAGGAAGGCAAATGCTGACTATGACCACAAGAACACCATCTCCACTGCCAAGCATGGACGTAGAAACATTATGCTTTGGGTTTCCCTCTGCCAGGACACTGAAAATGGGTTGTGGATGGATCTTCCAGCACAACAATGACCCAAAGCATACAGCTAAGGCAACAAAGGAGTGGCTCAAGAAGAAGCGCATTAAGGTCATGGAGCCAGTCTCTGGACCTTAATCTCATAGAAAACCTGTGGAGGTCCGCAGAAGCTTTAAGTTGCCAAGTAAAAGCCTCAAAACATTAATGATTTAGAGCTGATCTGCTAAGTGCATGTATTTCTCTGCTTTGCCTGTAGATGACGCCAGTGAAACATAAAATAACATGAGTGGTTGAACTGAAGTGTGATGAACTGTGTGCACAGGAAATGGAAGACATTCCAGATGCATAATTTACTTGAAGGAATAAAGGTCAAAATAGATGACAATGAACACAGAGGTAGTATTTATCTGCCACTGGTGTAGTACAAAAACTAGCATAACAAGAGTTGCATGATTTTAACAGAAAAGAAGTTTCCCACTCTGTGGAATGCTAGTGTTAAAACAAGTTGAGAAAACTTGAAAAATGTGTAGAAATCTCATGAATGTGCTGGGAGTCTTTTTTTGTCATTTTAACTAGGAATGACACCTCTTGGTAACCTCAGTGTGGGCCACTGAAAGTTCAGGAGAACACCAGTAAAGTTCTGAAAAATGACAGCAGGGAATAGTCAATATACTGCATGTAATATTGTGTACTATTGTGCATGTACACATATACAGTGCGGCAAAATGGTATTTGGCAGCCACTGATTCTGCAAGTTCTACCAATTAAAAAAACGAGAGAGTCTGTAATGTTCATCATAGGATCACTTCAACTGTGAGAGACAGAATATAAAACAAAAAATTCAGGAAATCATTTTTTTAAATTTAAATTTATTTGTATAATGGTGCAGAAAATAAGCATTTGGTCAATAACAAAAGTTTACCTTAATACTGTGTAATGCAACCTTGGTTGGTCAAACGTTTCATGTAGGTCTTCACCAGGTTTGCACACACTGTAGCTGCTATTTTTACTCATTCTTCCATGCAGATCTTCTCAAGAGCTGATATGTTTTGGGCCTGTCGCCGGGCAACACAGACTTTCATCTCCCTCCACAGATTCCCTATTGGATTAAGGTCCGGAGACTAGCTAGGCCACTCCAGAACCTTGAAATGCTTTATACATAGCCTCCCCTTCATTGCCTGGGTTGTGTGTTTGGGATCAGTGTCATGCTGGAAGATCCAGCCACATTTCATCTTCAATGCTCTCACTGATGAAAGGAGGTTTTTGCCAGATATGTCAGATACATGGCCCCATTCCTCCTTTCTTTAATATGGATCAGTCGTCCTGTCCCCTTTGCAGAAAAGCAGCCCCAAAGCATAATGTTTCCACCCCCATGCTTCACAGTGGGTGTGGTGTTCTTGGGATTCAACTCCCCTCCAAACACGGCGAATGGCGTTTACACCAAAGAGTTCCACATGACATCCAGATGGTCTCTGGCAAACGTTAGATGGACCTGGACATGTACTGGCTTAAGCAAGGGGACCTTTTTAAGTGCTGCAAGATTGTAATGCTTTTTAATGATTTTAGTGCTAAAAACTTATTTTCTGCACCTTTATGCAAATAAAAATGTTAAAAATAATAAAATGTGATTTCCTGGATCTTGTTTTTACATTCTGTGTCTAACAGTTGAACTGAACCTATGAAGAACATTACAGACTATCTCATCTTTTTAAAGTGGGACAAATCTTCCCCTTTGTAAATGGATATTGGTGCTACTTGTTTATCAGCTTGCTTACTGCTCTAGAACAGGCAGAACTTATCACTTTTCAGAATGTACCTTTGGTGTTGTCGAGCCTTCTTTGAAGTATTCCAGTCAGATCTGACATACTTCAATAGTCAATTTCTCAATACAGTATTGTATAAAGCTATAGGCAGCCTTAAACATGGGTTGAAGCCTTAGGAAAATAAGTGTGTTTTGCCCAGAAAATGAACATTTAACATTTAAATCAACATAAATACAATACAAAATAAGTGAAACATGTTTTCTAAGTTTTGATAATGATGGTCAGAAGATCACAGGTTTGGTTCCTGGTCTTCTCTGTGCTTTCCAGCTTTCCGTTGCATGGATTTGCCCAGTTCCTTCAGTAACATCTGATTTAATTAAATGATTGATTGATCTGTTGAACTAGGATAGTACCTGAAAGCAGTGGGATTGCATGAGTAGAGCTTTGGAAATGAACACGCTCACAAACCAACTCAGATCTTCAGCAGAGCATATTTCATGTTCTGCATTGTGTTTTTATGTGTGTCATGTGTTGAGAGGTATTAAAGGAGCCTAATTATAGGTGCTGACAGCTGAAGGTTTGCTGTGAAAGATCTACTCATTGCTCATGTATCTCTGTGAAACCACAGGCTGTGTTCAGTGAAGACTTAAAACTACACAAACTGTTTTCATAAAGTTTTCTCCCCTGCAGATGAACATGGCCGAACATACTGTATATCAGTTTTCATTTAACTGTTTGAGTCAGCATTAATTAGAAGGGAAAAAGATATGTGTACAGCCTATGCATCACTTACCTCACTAACTGCACTAGAAAAGACCAATAGACACTTTCTGAACAGAACTTTTTAATAGTTTTTAAAACTTTAAAAATTCCCACTTTTTAGTCCACAAAAAACAATTGTAGTTTTTAGAATGATATATTGACCTTTTATTTTAGCTTCTTTTTTGTGATTGGTGACAAAAGTGCATGGGTATGTATTTACAGGTGTCATTTTAAAATGGTATTTAAACATTCACTTTTAGCTTTTAGCTTGGATGGATAATAAAGTCCAGGCTTTTTTGAACAAATATGCAATTCATGCATTAAGTTTTTGACACATTTAACACTCTGATCATTCTCCATCTTCTCCTATGTGGACACTATATCAGTCATCAGCCAGTTTATGTCACTTTAGCGTTCCTACTGATGAATGGATACGAACAGGGGAGGTTCTGCTTGGGTAGTTCCTCTCAAAAAGCCCATAGAATAGTTTAATCCAAACATCTGGTCACTGCTGGAACAGCATTTCTACATTGTTTGAATCTGCCCTTTATAGTACGAGATTTGATGAATAATGGACCAGTAGAAAAGATCCATCATTAACTTTTATTAATATTAATAAATAAATAATTGATATTATTATAATTTCAGCACCAGGGTCCATGTTTTTGTTCAACTGTGCACATTTGATCTGGTTAGTGTTGCTTTTGCAAGTGGACTAATGAACTTTGCATGACACACCTGTGTCCCTTCCTGATTACCTGCTTGGGCGGGGCCTCCCTGTACTCGACATTGATTGGTTTATAGACGGGCGCATGTCTGACACCTGTATGTTGTCAATTCACCTTTGAATTGAGAAAATGACATATTTGTTTTGTTTACTAATATGATTACATCATTCTATCACCCTCTTAGAAAAAGTTCAGTTTCAGGAATTTTTATCCAATTTATCTTTTGGTCCAAAGAATATTTAAACACTTTATCTGCCTCCAAATCACATGATATTACTATATTTATATAGTAAGTATGCAGTTTATGAGGCTTTGTCTCCTCCTGAACTCCTGTAAATGGTATAAAGTCCATGGTTCAGTTTGACTCGGACCCAGACCATATGTTTTGGTTGGACCAAATTTGCGGACAATTTCCCCCTGTTTTTCACTGCTGTCGTTGATGTTGTTCTTCTTCTTCTTCCTTTTACATTTCATCACTTCAGCAACTTGAAGCTTCTCCACCCAGATAGAAGTCTGATAGAAAGGATGACAGAACTCCTTTGTTCGTGTCTTCATTCTGGAGGCTTTAACATGATGAGACCGTCCCTTAGTCAGACACAGTCAGATCTTCCAGTGTATTTGCTAGTAGCAGACTGGAGAAAGTGACCTGTAATAAAAGTCTGAGATTAAAAATGTTTCATTTATTATTGCATCATTGATTTACTGGTCTCAGAAGCTAAAGGGTGTGAATGAATCAGTTGTGTTGTTTGGTGTAAACGTTCTGTTGGATGATTAACGTCTCAAATGTTCCTAATGGGAGATCTGTGAGTCATTTGCTAATGTATGTTTTTATATTTCTCATAGTTTTTTGCAAAAGCATTATATAACATTTACTTTACTTAATGGTGAGTCAGCTGATCGCAGTAAGAATCAGAATAAATGCTACTGGTTCCAGGGGTGGACTTTTTGTGGTTTTGCTAAAGGCTAATAGCACAGATTATTGTATGTCTATTCAAGTAAAAGAGGATAAATTGTACTTTTTAGTATCATTGTATTTTTTCAGTACAAACGTCACAGGCTTTACATTTTATAAAATTATTTCTTATAGGAGTGTCTTTAAATGTGCCCAACTGCTTGTAATGTTAGCTTGTCAGCTGTGTGTGTTTTGTTGTTGTATCTTATTTTTAACCAAAGAAAGTTTTGTTTTAAAATCTTCTGTTTTGACAAAATTATGAGATTTGTTCAATTGTATAAAAAATACAATTTGTGTTTTCCAGTTAATCCAAAAATTTTCCTTAAAATTTTTTAAGTGTCTGTCTGTCTGTCTGTCTGTCTGTCTGTCTGTCTGTCTGTCTGTCTGTCTGTCTGTCTGTCTGTCTGTCTGTCTATATCTTTACCTATCCAATCTTTACCAGTCTCCCGGCAGTCCCCCATACTCATCTTTCCACTGTGGGTGGCAGGTCTTTTTGTGCTACTACTCTCAAACTCTGGAGTCTTTTTAAGAAAGAGCTTTATCTTCCTTTTAAATCATAGTTAAAATCCTTTATTTTCCAGTATGTTATTATTTTAATTACTTAATGTCTTTTTAGCATAATGTTATGTTCATTTGACTGATCTGTATAGAGAAGCATTGCTTCAGCTCAGGGTTTTTCACCTCATCCAGTTTCAGCAATTTGAGAAGTGCATGTGTCTCAACCTGCTCATTAATGTTCACTTCCAATTTAATCATTATAGCTGGTGTGTGAAATGTAATGAGTCAAGTTGGATCAGTTCTGCGTATGATCAGTTCTGCATAAGAAGCCTGTATTACACCCATACAAAGAATCTTAAGAAAGCATTTTTAAATGGCTGAAGGTGATGTGGGCATGTTCCTCATGCAGTAGCAGAAAAACAACCCAGAAGAAGGAGTGTGGGTACCATGCAGTGCAGTAAGTTATGCAGTACAATAGGTTCCTTTATGACATCTACCGCCTCAGAGAGCCAGAAGTTAGAGCATCACTCTTACACTGGCTACCTATGCAGAAAAACTAATGTCATGTGACTTTAATGCACATAAAATCTTTCCACTTCAATTGAATGAAACATTGCTAACCCATATCTTCAGAAAAGTACCTTATACCTGTAGGAGCATGAACGCTTTTTTGTCATTGTTTTTTTGTTGTTTTTATTATTTGTTTTCATTAGTTAAAATGAATAGTTAATAAGAACCCAGTTTCTGGGGCTGTTCAAGACCTTAGAGAAACCATGTGCCTTAGTGATGTTATAAAACATCTTAATATGAATATTTGTGTATCTCTCCCTTTAACAACCTTCTCTTTCTTTTCTTCCTCTCTCTTTTTTCCTCCAGAAAGGGCTGCTCAGCAGCTCCGAGACTGAGCTCCATAGGCCCAAGCGTTTCCCAACATTGTCCTTGGGTTGGATGAAGAAGAAGAGGAGTAAGAAGAATGTTGCTCTATCTCAAAGCATTGCAAATATCAATTCAGAGCTAGAGGTCAGTCAGATGAAGACAAATGAAGACCAGGTAGACCTGGAGGCTTCATTTCGCCAGCAAGTACATCATGAAGTAGTAGACCCTGATCAGACTCGTACACAGGTGGTACCCTCAGTTATCTTCACTGACCAACTTCAGCACCAGAATGTCCATGTTGATGGAATCATGGAGGGTGCTGGGGTAGAGACAGTAGGTTTCATGCCAGTTAATGTGGACAGCAATTCAATTTCATATATCGATTCTGGCAGCGATGGTTACCACACTCCTCCAGAAAGTCCCGGTTTACTCTCTTCACCAATTGTGCATATTCAGGCCGATGTCAATGCCTTTGGTTCTGAAACATTGAATGCCTGTTCCATCTCTCATACTGAAATAAATACAGAAATAAGGACCAACTGTGGAACCCCTGTAACTGTAAATCCCCACACAGTTGGAACTGCAGATTTTACCAGTCACAGCACAACACAAGTGTCACGTGACGTGGTTGGGTCAATCCTGAGCAACAGCATCCCTGCTGAGTGTCCATTGGGCACTAGTGCTGCAGAACACCAATTGAATTCCAAGGTTTCAGGGTGTGATCTCAATTCATCTTCAAACATCAAGTCCTTCACCAGCACTGAGTCACCTTCTAATGACAGCTTGGCCATAAAGAGAAACCACCGTGAAAGCATGGCTCCACAAAGTTACCCTAAAGATGTTGGTAGACATCAAAATGCAGAGATGGACAAGGTTATAAAGCTAGTGGAGTCCATCACGCCTAACTCTCCCTCAGAAATTGATGCAGCTAAGAAAGTTGAAGAGTCATCATTGGCTCACATGGAGTCAAGTAGCATATCTACCATCTCCATTTCACTTTTCCCACAGAACACTCTCTCTAGCCCAGCCCACAGCCCTACTGAACAAACCTCTGATCACGTCGTTGATCTTACAACTCTTCAAACGGACTACACTTCTAAATTCAGACCTGCAGAAGTCAGCAGAGACGTATGTCTACACAACAGAGAAATGCTTTTTGCCAATTTAGATGAAAACACTCCAGCCATTGCCCTTCTAAGTAGTGTCTCCCCACCTGATACAATCCCTGACACTG
>JBBIGC010157579.1:0-16053 GCA_037576955.1 Lepidarchus adonis
CACACACACACACACACACACACACACACACACACACACACACACACACACACACACACACACACACACAGTTTCAGTGGCTTCACTCAATGCAATCGATTCAGAGAGTTTAAGTAGTTGGGCTGCTGAAATACGACTGCATGGTCAACACACACACACACACACACACACACACATACACACAAGTTGAAAAAAGCTTCTTAATGATCTAATAACCAGGCCACAGGATTTATCTACTACACACTAATGGGCACTGATGTGAAGTAATGGGCTTAAATCAGTCCTATTCTCTCTCTCTCTGTCTTTCTCTGTCTCTCTGTCTCTCTCTCTCTCTCTCTCTCACACACACACACTTACCACAAACACGTTTATCATGACTATACTGCCACTGATTTCTACATAATTTCTTTCCATGACATGACATGAAAAAATGACACATTTATTACATCATTTGAAAAATTGTGGGTTTTTATAAAACATTAACAAAATAATAGTCACAGTACAAGGTCACCGATGAAGCTGATGTCTCAGGGTAGTTCACACAAATCGAATTGTTGTTGCAGATTAACTGCAGATTCACCTCTGATCTGAGGCTTTGGCCTGGACTTCCCAGGTGACTGAGACCTGGACTCTGGCGAGTCTTGTAGTGTGAGCAAGGCTTTAGAGCATCATGCTAAGCCTGAACGGATCCCCCGTCCATCCCCACCGCAAACTCACTATGGCCAATAGAATTGAGTCCCACACTGGCTTCAAATGATGACGTCCCACCTTCTCAAAGTGCACTTAGGACAAGAACTTCATGTCTCAAACTAACATAGTTAACAAAACTTTGGTTAAATCTGGTAGAACCTTGATGGACTAGCGGCTCCTAACTGAAGTCTAGTGAGGAACAGAGTTCCTGCAGAACACAAAGTCCTGTACTGTACAAGTAACAGCTTTATCCCAATGCAGTAAATGTAATTATCTGACGTATCACATTGATATGGATACATACTGTTAGACCATTCACACCTGTGAAGTCATTGAACTGGTTACAGTGTGATACCACTGGGGAACTGAATTCAGCACATACACCTGACGGCTGAACAGTGAGTCGCTTTCCACCAGAGCTGTTAAATAAGGACTGAATGATACAAACATCTGAGGAAAGGCTTTCGAGAGCTGTTTCTAGCTCAGTAGGGTTTTCACTCAAGAATAGAAGCAGTGAAAGAGACTTACACACTCAAAAGTCATGACTATTACACCAGATCTAAGATCTAATTCCCTACAAACTTATTTCCAAGAAGATTGCGATGTTGGGAACATGCTAGTGAAGCTTAGTTGTTTTTAAAGCCTCGTTAACTTGTACTGAAGAAACAACCATGTTGGTGTTAAAATTTAAAATATTTGGCTGAAATTTGTGTAGATCCAGGTAGCAAATGAAAATACTTCTACAAGATTAGGTTTCAGACCTGGATGCACTGACTGATGGTTTGTTACTAATGAGGTCATAGATCTGAAAACAAATACCATCATATTGCACATTATTGATTTGTCAAAGACATTGGAGACCAATGCATCTGATTCGACAACAGAGCTGTGGTACTGAGATGACCACCTTCCTTCCACTGGTCTTCAACAGCATATGTAGAAAGTTAGGAATGTACCTGATATGAGGTCAAGCTTCAGTATTTTAATCTGGTGAACTGTGTGCCACCTACTTTTAAAGCCTGAAAAGTAATTGTATCATTGGCTGCTTGGCTCTTCCACTTGGCGTATATGTAATTCATGCAGTATTATAATAATACATAAAGTCTAGAGTTGATTTTAAGTTGGTATGTGGAATCTGTTGCTGTTAGCCCTCAACATAAAGAATAGTAGAAGTAAGAAAAATAACTGTCATGAAGCTGAACGATGCCATCAGTGATATAGCCAAATATCAGCTGTGACCCAAAAAGGTACATTTTTGATGACATGACCTGAACTATGGAAATAGAGTAAAAAAACTAGTCAGATTAAGAACACATTCCAGGATGGAAGTATAATTGTGTCAAAAACAACAATTTAAATGATGCCATGGTCAACAAAATGAAGTTTGCACAGCTACATAATCTGCTCAGATATTTCAAAAATGTTTTAAAGCTTATTATATGGCCCTTATTAGCAAAGGTCTGAATCATACTGTAAAAATGACCCAAGACTCCAAGGCAATGTTCAGCAACAGCCTGGTTAATTACTGATTGAAGTAAAAGGTAATTTGCACCAAGAACAAGCAAGAATTGAAGACAGTTGGCAAAGCATCAGAAAAGTTTCTGAAGATGCCTATGGGTTCTAGACTTTATGTAGTACTAAATATTAAAATGAATTTAAGTTCTCGTTGTGTTAAATTACATTTGAGCCGCTGAATTGGGTGGGGGCTATGTATGAAAGCCCAAATACAAATCTACATTTTAAGCTCATATTCGTTCATATCCATCTGCATTATACTGTGAAATGACAATAACTTTGTCAAATCCACATATTTATGGGCCTGAGGGTACAATATATACTGCTCAGAATAATGTCAACATGACCTCAACACAGTATTACTAAAGAAAAAAAAAAAATGTGATAAAACTGTTATGGGGTTCCTCAAGGCTCTACTCTTGGCCCTATGCTGTTTACATTTTTTGATAGTTTGTTCTGTAAGCGTACACAAAATTAGTACTTTAGATTAAAAAAAAATGTTTACCCTGAGTACAGGCAAACTGATTTCATCTCAGCCTTTTGTGAAAATGCCCGTTTTATATATAATTTGGGGGTCATGTTTGGAGAGGAGCTGCCTCCCTGGGACATGGATAAAAAACATTATGCACAGAATCTTCATCTGTTTTATGTCATATAACAATATATTTAGTTTTAACAAAATATCGTTTTCAACACACTGTATGTGACGTGACGAGTTTTTCTAGATCTCAGTCATGGAAACACATAACAATAAATGAACAACCGAAACCCTTTTACCTGTAATACTCCACAAATGCGGTCTGGTCAGCGATGGCAGTGAGGTCCACTTTGGCCTGTTCCCAGTCCGGGAGTCCCAGAAGTTGTTTAACAATATTATCCGACATCTGTTGCATGAATTGCAGCGTCTGAACAAAGTCCCCTCGCGTGGCAAAGATCTCATCCAGTCGTGAGAGATGATCCTTCAGCCCACTCTGCATTCCACCCATAGTGCCCGTCACCTGGTAAAAGGGAAAATTTGATGAAGACCGGTCTGGTACAAGGCAGATGTTTTCATTGACTACGATTTACAAAATCATTTGCATAACTGTGAAATTAAACAGGCAGAAAACAGAAAAGTTGCAATAAATTCTCTTTACTTCAAGTAAACAGCTGTTTAATACTTGCAAATATTCCAGGCAGGGTAAATATATAATTACTGCATGGTTTAGCGGTGGGCCTCCTGATTACAGGCATGGAGGCCCCTGTGGAGAACATCTGAGTATGTGGTTTAAAATGTTCTCTTTTTATGGGAACCAGACTGTTTCAGTGTATCCTTGCGCATGCTATGGGCAGTGCCATAAAACTGCAAGACAACTGCTGGTGCTTCTCAATTATGACGTTTCTAGATAGAAAAAATAACAAAAAACACAACAGGGTTTCAACGTAAAGGAAAAACTCAATATGGAGTGGAAGACATCTTTATATAAGTAGCGCTAGTGTTAGTACTGGCTAGTGGTTTACACTTTACGGTTTAAGTATATTAAAATGTAATTTTAATCATAGTTAATTCATAAGAACATTTATATGCAAAATTCCAAAGAAAATATTTCCAATAGTTTTGCTGACCACATTTTATTTTGTAAATCCTAAACTTGAGGAACTTTGATGCTGCAACACTTTAAAGAAAAGTCGGTTCAGAGTTAAAATAAGTTTAAAAGGGCAGAGAATATTCCAGCAACACTTACTTTTAAGACTTTACAAGGTTGAAGGTGATGTATCATGATTGGGTATTAAAGTAGCATAAACCCGAGTCAACATTGCAGAGAATTTAAGTATTTCATCATCTGTACATAACATTGTGAAACGTTCAGAAGGTCTGAAACCACTGCTGAATGATCATGATCATGAGCGCCCAGGTGGCCTCAGGGTACTGTTTCAGGAGTAATTAAGAAAATCATGGTCACTTCACTCTAGGAAAAACTATATTACCCAAAGATGAAGCCATGACTCAACTCTACGCAGAAGCGGCAGGGAGTTCTCAAGGTTCAAACTCATTTGAGAAGTCCCAGTGAAAACGTGCTGTGGTCAGCACATTTCAGCTTGATTTTCTCCCAATAAAACTGGGGTTCTCCATGCCAAAGATGAAAGTGACCATCTAGATTGCTATCAGCATCAATTGCATATATGCGATTGGGATTTTAGAGCGACATTGGTTCCGGGAACTTCCAGACCAGATTCTGCTTGGGCTACAACATCGTGGCTTTGCAGGAACAGAGTGCAGAACTGTCTCCTATTGGCTCTTGGGTGTTTACGATGACTAGTTTATACACAGTCCATGTGACCATCACTTACGTTCACTCCCCTCCAGGCTTCTCCTTTCTCTGGCATCCCGTCCAGAGAAGAATCTGATCTTAAATCTTGATGATGAGGGGAGAGGGAGGACCACCGCACCCACCCAGAGAGAGAGGACAGTTATTCTGAGTGATGGGGGAGGGGAAGGACCACCCTTCCCACCCAGATTTAGAGACACTGGCTCTACAAATACAGGTGATAAAACTGTTATGGAATTCCTCAAGGCTCTACTCTTAGCCCTATGCTGTTTACTCCTCTGTAAACTTTGAATGATTTCTTGATAGTTTGTTATCTAAACTTACGAACAAGATTTGTCCTTTAGATTTAAAATAAATTTTACCCTGAGTACAGGCAAACTGATTTAGAGAGGACAGTCATTCTTGCTTTAATTGCTGGATTTCTTGGGCTTTATTTCATCAGAACTAATATAATTACAAATTCTTATTCTATATTTATAATTACACTGATGCATGTGGGGAGTGAAGTGGAGCTCCTGTTGTACAAAACGTTAACGCTGGCTCTGAAAGAAAGGGGTCAATGTTAGTCATTGTTAGTCAGTATTAGGCAGGTGGTGTTAATATTATGGCCGTTGCTGGGCTCTTGATGGCCCAGGAGGTCTGAGATAGATGGACATTCAGTGTTGGAGAAGTGCCGTACGGTCTGATGTTACAAGAACAAATCAGACAAATCGTGGCCGAAAAACGCAGATCTGACGATGGAAGCAAGAGAAAGCCGAAGGTTGATCGTCTCGTAACAAATACATGCAAGACACCCGGTCTCCTCAGAGCTCGGCTTCCTAACCGCTGCTCCACGTGCCTCACAGCCATCGCTGAAGATGCCAGAGCAAGATTTCTCTCTCTGCGTTCGGCGGTAATTGATTGTCTCTGCTTTCCGAGGTCCCGCAATTAAATTTGAATGGAGGAGCCGGAGCGTGAAATGGAACACGGCTCTAAAGTGGTGCAGCTCGTTCCTCTCGCAGATATGGATTCCTGCCTCCGTTCCTAAACCGGCAACATGAAAACTTAAAGGAGTAAAGTTCTTTTGGAAAATGGGGGTATACTCTCGTCTCGTGCCTCAGGGTTTTATTCCTCCTCTCTAGAACACGGTAACCTCACTGATTGGTGGAGAAATCCTTAAGAATGGAAGGAAAAATGGCTAGATAAAAGCAGGAGGAATGAAAGATTCAGAAAGAAGAAAGAGAAACGAGGCAAGAGGGAGAACGAGAACAAACACAAAGAAGGAAAGAAAAAAGGAAGAAGTAGTAGGAGGAATAAAAAGAAGAAAGAAGAACAATAAGAAGAGGAAGAACAACAAAGAAGAAAAACAAAGACAGGAGAGGAAGAAGAAGAAGAAGAAGAACAACAACAACAACAAAGAGAAGAGGAAGAAGAAGAAGAAGAGGAAGATGATGAAGAAGAAGAAGTAGGAGAAAGAGAAGGAAGAAGTAGGAGGAAGGTAAAAAAATGGCTAGATAAAAGAAGGAATGAAAGATTCAAAAAGAAGAAAGAGAAAAGAGGCAAGAGGGAGAACGAGAACAAACACAAAGAAAGAAAAAAAAAAGGAAGAAGTAGTAGAAGAAATAAAAAGAAGAAAAGAACAATAGTAAGAGAAAGAACAACAAAGAAGAAAAACAAAGACAGGAGAGGAAGAAGAAGAAGAAGAACAACAACAACAACAACAACAAAGAGAAGAGGAAACGGAGAGAAAGAAACGTGTGGCCGACCCGAGGATTAACGCTGTGAGATGACTGTGCTGCCCTTTTTAAGAATATGAAATACACGACTTTTTTTAAAAATACAGTTACGTACCGTACACTATAAATCTTCACAAACACCATCATTCTTAATCTAAACACCACCATTATCCATCAAACACTATTAATCTCCAGTAACACCATAGTTCACAAACTAATAACATTCTTCACCAATCCTTTTCAGAAAACATCATTACCCACCATCCTCCACAAAACACCACCATTCTCTCTCAAACACCACAATGTACCAAACACTGTTAAACTACACAAACTATCTTTTCCCAAATACCACCATTCTTCAGCTCCACCAATGACAGTAAAGTGTGCGGTTTCCTCAGCAGCCAGCGGGGGGGAATATGTTTGTGATTATGAAGCTGGACAAATGCCAGGGAACGTCAGCATTCCGGCCCAGCAATCGCAGTCTGACCTTCCCAAACCGAGGACACAGATCCCAGAACACCTCCTCCCATTATCCCTGAGCCTGTGGTTATGGGATCGCGTTCGTCAGTTCAGCTCAACAATAAACACTCACCCCCAGGTCAACAGCCATCAGCCACAACATTAACACCACTGCCAGGTGAAGTGAAGGACACTGACTCTAGTTACTTCATTACCACAGCACCTGTCAGGGGGTGGGACTTGTTAGGCAGCGAGTGAACAGTCAGTTCTTGAAGTCGATGTTCTGGAAGCAGGAGCGCAAGGACCTGTGATGGCATATCCAGAAACCAATAACAGTGTTTCTGACAGGGCGACCAATCACAGCTCCAGGTAAGAGTTACTGACCGTTCTGATGAATTCATGTAATTTTTAAACTCAGCTCCTGATTGGCCAAATCATTTTTACAGGGCCATTACTCTACTTTTGCTCCTGTTTTAATTTTTCTGTCATATTTGTGTGAGTTTGCTGCATCATGATTATTCATCATTCTTACAAGCCTTCAAGTCGAATATATGCAAATGAAGGCAGCATGAAGCTGAACTTCAACATGAACGTTGAATAAGGAGTGTATATATATATATATATATATTGTAGCGGTTCTCTAGGGACACACACGCACACGGTAATGCTTTTGAACCAGTCAGAGCACTGGCCAGATCTATTGCTTGTAACCGGCCTTTAAAAAGGCCAACCTGTACCGGTGCGTCCCCTAGAGGCTAGGATACGCACTAGCATTAACCCGTGAGCGAGGCATGGCAATGAAGATGCCCCAGAGTCACTAATCTCCATACTCGTTACAGAGAGAGTGAACCTGATCATTCACCACCAGCTCGCTCACACAAACACAACATGCTGCAAATATCACAACACTGGGTTTCAGCACTGCTCCTCCACCTGAAACACACAGAACATGAACACAAAGCACCAAAACCCCCAGTATTTCCACACTCCCATTATGCAGCGCTTCCCCAGGACCACTACACTGCCGCTCCACATCGCTCGCGTCAGTGTCCAAAATGAACGTGCGAGTGGTGTCTGGGTGTTTTAGAATGGGCCCTGTAATCAATGCAGTTTCGCAGTGTTGAAAAAGCGTGCTCACAGTAGTCGGGGTGCAGTACAGCTTTGTTCATCGACTGTGAAAATGTCCTCGTAATCAGCGAGAAGCTGCTTTAATGTTTTGGCCTGCTCTGGGCTTAGCCCCTTAGTGCTACGCCTCTTTTCCTAGTGCTGCGGGTTCCACCAGCAGGCCCCTTGGTTCTACTCGCTTGGTTAGCCGTAATTTGCACACTATCGGTCTCGTGCTCCCTATTAAATGCTACACAATCTCGCCCTACGCGCATGCCCCCACGATCAACATGAATCACTGCACCGAGGCACCGGAGCAGGTCCAGCTCAATGATGCAGTGGTCTTTGATGTCAAGAACGGCTGCTCCACAGCCGTTGTGCCAATGGTTACGTTAATTTGCCTAACCCCGGACATGGCCACACACTCACCTGTGACCTTTCTGACCATACTTTCCAATGCAGTGTCCTCAGCCACCCAGACGGGGCCTCCCCCAGACGACCAACCTGCACGAAAAAGAGAGACAGTTGAGCCACTATCTATTAAAGCCTAACATGTCACACCCCTAAATGTTCCCTCCACGCAAAGGCCTGCATGATCCAGCTGAGCGCTGAAAGCTTTGTGGTGGTTGGTTGGACAGTACCGGGCAATATGTCCGGCTGCACTGCACTGGAAACACTGCCGCTGGCCTTGTTCTTCCTGCCACTCCACTGCGTTGCGACGCCTGGGTTGAGCTCTGAGCACGTGCTCCGCTTTTTCAGCCAACGGAAAGGGCCTCCGTCCATGTGCACGGCCCCACCAACTGTGCATGCTCTCGAAGTCGGGAAAACCTCTCCTCGCCAGTTGCCTCAGATTACTCGCAAATGCCCCTAGTAGTTCGTTTAGTCGACGCTGTCTGCTTGCTTGTCATCCTCCGCCCATGTCGGACGGCCAAAACGGCGGAGCATTGCCGCTTTGACATCCGACTAGCTGAAGCTCTGTTCTCCTTGCAAGTCTTCCAACACACTGAGGCTTGCGTCATCCAAAGTAACGACATGCGGACCACTGTTTCTTTCGAGCTCCAGCCGTTCAGGCCCACCACCAGCTGCACTTGGTGGAGAGACACATTAGGAGGCCCGAGGCCCTTGTATGATGGAAGCTTGACCCCCTCGCTGGTGCTGTGCTGCGCGGCTGGGTTTACCCACGCAAACAGGCTGCCACTGTCTGGTCTTTGTGCTCTTCCGCCGCCATCTTGGGACAACCCGCCAACACCGGGAGCAACCGCACACACGGCAGCACCATGGACAGCGGATGTTTACATGGTCAGCCGTCGCCTCGACCGGAATGCGGGCAGCCCGTCACTAATTCCCCACAGGTAGCAGCCACTCAACGCTCTCTCTCTCTTGCTCCCTCACACTCTCTCTCTCTCTCTCTCTCTCTCTCTCTCTCTCTCTCCCGCCAAACCTCTCACCTCCTCACTTTGCTATTTCCCCACCAAAGTCACGTGAAAAAAAAAGAGAACTAAAGCTCCCGAGGGGGTTTCCACCACTCCTCATGTGCGGCTGGTTGTTCCGCTGTTTGACCCTGTTTACAATATATATATATATATATATATATATACACACACTCCTTATTCAATGTTCATGTTGAAGTTAAACTTCAAGTGTTGGTTTTGCGACATCACAAAAACTATGATTTAAAAATGCTTAGATTAACTTCCATATATGGGTGGTAGGATGGATGGGAAAATACATTTTGAAATTGTAATCAATTTTCCCACTTCAAGCCTCTTTAAGTCCAGGAAAGTGTGATATAATAATATATGAAAGGGCATCACTGTGCGAA
This sequence comes from Lepidarchus adonis, assembly GCA_037576955.1. Taxonomy (NCBI): domain Eukaryota; kingdom Metazoa; phylum Chordata; class Actinopteri; order Characiformes; family Lepidarchidae; genus Lepidarchus; species Lepidarchus adonis. The sequence goes on from JBBIGC010157579.1 coordinate 9,615, forward strand.
TATGCTTTCCAGTACTAAACGGTTACCTCTTCTACATCATCAATGTTTTTTGTTATATTAATAGGAAAACTAGCTGCAGACGATTCAGTTTTTCTCTCCTGATGTGACCTTACTTCCTTCTCCACCTAGTTACTCAGTGCTACCTTTTACTCAAGTCTATTGTTTTACCGCTTGCTGTGAGCATCATGGCCCCAACACCTGCATATACAGCGCTTTGCCAATTAAAAAATACACACTCGATTTCATCAGCCTGCCGCTAGGTGGCGACGTTCTCTCAGCCAAAAGCTAAAATGGCAGAACATCTCAAGTGAGTAAAAATGCTTGAGTCATGCTGAGCCTGAGGCAATGCTGGAAATGTGGTTTTCGTTTGCTGAATCGTAAAATGTTACTGATGCTATTTTACGTTAAAAACTAGACATTTTGGAGCTGAACTCGGATTTGAAAGGTTTTCTGTGCTCAGACCGTCGGCTGGGTAATGAGTCAAGTCATGTGCAGTGAAAGTGCAGGGGTCTTCACTTTTTAATCTGTTATGATACCTTGCCAACCCCAGCTCTTGCCACATTTAGGGCCGGCACCAAAACCAGGCGAGGTTTTAAAGAGCACCCCGTGCGGTCGGGTCTCTCCTGAAGAAAACTTCCTCATTCCTATTCACGTTATGCAAGCGAAAGCCCCAAGATCTCCGGCTGCATTATTCATTCAGCCACACACCCTCCGCTGGCAGCACAGTGGGAGGCCCACAGTGGAATCGGCATGGGGCCGTGGGTAAATGGGGGGCGGGGACTAAAGCCTATGGCCCAAGAAAGCGTGGAGTCTGGAAAAAAGCCATTTCTGCAAAGCCGTCACTTCTTGGCAGCTCAAACAAACCCAACCCACTGTCCGCCAGAGCCCTTACTGCAGATCCAGAGGATGTTTAGGGACTTCCCAAGTGTGTGTGTGTGTGTGTGTGTGTGTTAGGGAGAAGGGAACAGTAAAGAGCTGTTAAAGACTGAAGCATCTCATCAAAGGCCTTTGGGGTTGAGTTCAGGGCTAATTGTGATGATGATCATAATTATGGTGGTGATGATGAAGATGAACTGTAACAGTATGCTCCTTCATCATCGGTGCCAGCTTGCACTGCAGCAGCTGGGGTCTTCTGCCACTGGTCTCAGGGCGATAAACAACATACATACCCCGTTAGCTCGCCAAAGTCGCCCCTGCAGATCAGAGAGGCTGCAGATCAGTTTTTTTTCCATGCAAATTGACCTCGTTAAGCCGCCAACCTCGCGCCTCGCCACAACGTGCAGAGTGTCCGGCGTATGCATTTCTCCATCTATAGCTCGCCAAACTTTAACGTTAGCGATGTGGCCTAGTACACGATCGGTCATGCTAATTCTATAGGTCGGCTGCTGCTGCTGCTGCTGCTGCTGCTGCTGGTGTTGGTGTTGGTGTTGGTGGGTGATACTAACGTACGATAGACCAGTCACTGATGAAGCCTCTGGACCAATCAACACAGGAAACCCTGAAGTCTGACTGACGGCCGATTGGTTGGTCCTGTCCACTCCGCCTCTGCTAGCATGACCAGCTTCCATTCTGAATTTATGTACAAGTTTGCGAATTAGACCCAAAATGTCTGGTAAACGAAAGTTGCATTCTCTGACTGGTAGCAAAAAATTTTATTTGCATCAACTTGGCAAAGACGCAGCAGGATATCGTGGTAAGTTTAATCTGCGTACAGTTGCTGACATTCTCAAAAATGGCTGATGTCTCAAGTTATTAAAAATGTTTGCGTCTGGGGAAGCAGGCTGAGCTTGTAGAGGTGCTGGAACTTACTTAATTTTATTAAAGGAATTGCACACATCACACATCTTTTTCTATGAGCTTTGTTATTATTTTTACATTTAAAAGCTTTAATTTTATTTTAAAAATTGGTCAAAAATGGGTTTCAAAGAAACATCACTAATCCGGTTCATTTGCTCGCTAAAATAAATATAAAAAGTGATGGGGCGGGGGGAGGCCCACTTGTTCCACCCAGAGAGAGTAGGACAGAGAGAATTAGCGACGATATTTTCCCAAGTTATTATTTCTATTTTATTGTATAAAGAGTAGAGCAGCCAGTACTGCAAGCAGCAGTGTTCCTAATACGCAGATGGGCTGAAGAAACGTTCATTAACCTGATTATCAATACAGCCAATAAAAATCAATAAGAAAACTCAATCAGTAATGAAATAAATGAGGGTAATTAGCAGTTCATTAATGGTGATAATTTTTTTAATTACAAAATTATACAATAAAAACCAAAAATAAAACAAAATAATATTATAGCAGATGAATAAAAAACTCTTTTGAACATAAAAATAGTAAAAAATAATAATAAATGATTTTTAAAATATATTAAAAATAATTTAAATCTGTACATTTGGGCCAATTTGTTGTAGATGAGGTCAATAGAGGTATAAAAATATAAAAAATGACAGATGACGTCAGTGCAGCACTCGGAACCAAACGGACCAGATTTGTGAGAAGAGCTGAGAGTCGAGGTCATGGCCTCTGATGTGAACCTGAACACCAAAGCATTAGAGCCACTCATCCGGCCTGAACCCCCACCCCCACCCCCACCCCCGACCCGGGAATCCAGACGCTTCTCCACTGGCCGTGGGAAAACTCCCCTGGAATGTCCAGTGTGCTGACTCAGCCCCGGGCTGGGACGGGCCCCGCTGACCCCAGATCAGTGCCGAGGGCCAAGTGTGTGGAGATGAGTTAATCTGCATTAGTCGCAGATGGAGAATTAATCCCCTTCTTCATAACAGGGTAAGTGTGCAGCTGCTCTCAACCTCATCCAGACGGAAGCACTGCCAGGGCCCTGCTTCCGAGGTGCGAGCAAACTGCGTCACGATCCCAAGCAAACTAAACGTAAACATTTATTTTAAAAATCTGCAATTTTATATGAATTATTCACGTGCGCTTAAAAGCAATCCTGAAAAGCGCAGATCAGATGGACATGAGCTTTTCATGACTTCCAAGGGCCAAAAATAATATAAAACAAAATAATAAAAACAATTGTAACCATATATTTAATACATATCAAAATACTATATAAATAAGATTAATAGATTAATAAAAGTAGTTACAAAATCATGAGCATTTGTTTTACTAATTAATTATAGAAATAAAGTTAAAATAATTAAATAGAATAATAATAATCTAAACATTTAAAATAAATCCATAATAAAAAAAATAATTGAAACCAACGATTTAATGCATTTATCAAAAATATATAAGAAATTTCAAAATATTTGAAAAAATAAAATTTTTTCATGTGTCTTTTTCATATACAACAAATATATAACTAAAATAGTAAATATGATTATTTTTATTCATTTATATTTCATAATTGTTATTCATTTATTTTAATCTGTAATGTATAAAGAGTAGAGCACCCCCAACTGCAAGCAATAATGTTCGTAATATTAAAGAAAGCAGTGAAAAATCTAATCAACCTCAGGTAAACTGTGAGGAGGAAATGTAATTTACAGTATAGATCATCAATGAATAATAATGAGTTAAAGAAATGGACAAAATCAGAAAATGTGTTTAAAAAAGCCTGGTCGCTTTCAATACACCAAAATTCTTGCATTCCACTCCACTGCTGTGAACTAGAGGCGGGAATCGCAGGATACCTCACGATACGATATGTGATGTGACCGACGATAATGTTAATATCGTGATTCCACGATTTTGGAATAATCGATATATCACACGACAATGACGTAGCGATATAACACAGAAACACAGGGAAGCTTTATTAATGTACATAAGCAACAGCAATGTCACCAGAGAAACCGCTACTTCAGCTTCAGGGCTTTATTTCTGTTCCCCTTTGTCACTTGGTAAGTTGCGTTAGCATCATGCTAACAACCGAGCTCACATAAAGCAAATCATTCCACACATTTTCCTGCATCAAACGCTACACAGTCGAACGAACACTACACAGTACACATAGTTTTAACCGTGTTTATACCGACAAATTGTGGAGCGATACGCTTCTTCTCTGATCTAAATTATTGTTGAGGACAGTTTAGCAAATGGTAGAAATTGGTTGGGGCACGCACATTCATTACTGATTGTTTCCCCGTTTATAAAGAAGCTCCAGCGTGTGCGTTTACTCTTGTTGACGGTTTGCTAGTAGCATCATCCAGTCGCTATGAAAGAAGTGCAGGAAAGAAACGCACATGTTCTACAAGCCAAACTCAGACTTTAGATTTAAATGTGGCTGGGGCGTCTCTCAGCCGAGCTTTCTAACTGTTAGGAAGTTCCTCTACAGCTTTTCACCCAAGTCTCCTGCATTCAGTCGAGCAGCGCCACCCAGAGGAGAGAAGAAGTAGCAACAAGTGGAGCGTATGTTTATTCATTCAAATATTGATATTGCAGTCGGTGTATTGATTAACGTATTGCATGAGCAAGGATGACGATATATCGGCAAATCGATATTTGGACCCACCCCTGCTGTGAACCCTCGTCTTGCTTCCTGTGGTGCACAAATAAGATTTAAAACATTTAAAACACCTACAAAGCCAAAACTAGTCCAATGTCTCTGCACAAATCATCCTCTTATCTCGATCCAAAAACAGATTACCAGTACCATGCATCTCTCACCATTGAATGGACTCCAGTAACAGACCCTTGTGAAGCCTCATATGAAAGGAACTCATCAAGGACATTGGCGGGTTACCTCACTCTTAGAGATGAGACAGGACGACATCTTGTAATAAAGACTAGCAGGACCCGCAGTGTGGCAGAGGTGGGCATGAGTCCGACCCTGGTGGAGTGGGACTCTGCTCATCTTCACTACGGTGGTTCTGAACACGAGGGACCTTGAATCACCCATGGTTGCAACTTCTGAGAAATTGTAAGCTAAGAAACCTTCTGTCTTTATTGTCCAATGCTCTTTTGATTTAGCTTTGTGTGGAAAATCGTTATTAATAATAGGATTAATAACGACCTGAGGGGGAACTTTCCCACATTTGGAGAAAGGTCAGAGAATAAACTGTGATGGAAATATATGATTATATATTATAGAATCTCCTACACAGTCCAACGCTCTTCTCAGTTCTGGCCCCAAAGTGGTGGAATGAACTTCTCCTGCCCAGTAGAACCATAGAGTCTCCAAACAACTAATGAAGACTCACTTCGTTGAAGAGCACCTTGGTCAAGAACTTCATGTCTTCAACTAACAAAGAATCCAAACTAACGTCATGATGGAACTGAATTTTGCGCTGCATGTCCTTCAGTTTTTTACAGACCGTTATGATGGACGTCAGATGTCTTCACAATGAAAACCAATATCAGGTCTTAAATGATAGGAGTGTGTAAAAGTGTTGGCACCCCATGGCTAAAGTATGCTGTGATAAGTGTGCAGCTGCTCTACAGAGCCATATGGTGTGATATTAATATTGAATGAACATTACTGAAGAAACGTTCTGCATTATTGAAATGAGGTCGTCTCTGGACTGAATGCGCACGACTCTTTTATGGTGAGACAGGTCTGTCTACACGGATCTGAGCGCCGCTTCATCTGTATGTTGTAATTATGCAATTTTCCGCTTTGCACAGGAAACGGGTCTAATTTTCCACAGCGTCTCAGATGAACACTGCACTCGAGTCACGGTGATTAAACGAGCAGAAGAACGCTGGAGACCACGCAGGGAGTCAACACAGACTGAAAAGAAGCAATTTCAGCCCCTGAAATGAGATTAAAATAATAGAAGAAAACAGTAATGACATTAACTGAGAAAACACGAGTCTCGCAACAACATCTGTGACTAGTGAAAATAAGGGTTTACTACATGTTAACAACTTTAGAGAGCGGCAATGAGTAACATTTGTTTATTTGATGCTATTAATGCATTTAGATGGTGGTGTTGAGTAACATTTGTTTATTTGATGCTATTAATGCGTTTAGATGGTGGTGTTGAGTAATGTTAATTTGATGATAATAATGTGTTTAGATGGCGGTGTTGAGTAATGTTAATTTGATGTTAATAATGCGTTTAGATGGCGGTGTTGAGTAATGTTTATTTGATGTTAATAATGCGTTTAGATGGCGGTGTTGAGTAATGTTTGTTTATTTGATGTTAATAATGTGTTTAGATGGCGGTGTTGAGTAATGTTTGTTTATTTGATGTTAATAATGCGTTTAGATGGCGGTGTTGAGCAACGATTGTTTATTTGATGTCAATAATGCGATTAGATGGCGGTGTTAAGCAATGTTTGTTTATTTGATGTCAATAATGCGTTTAGATGGCGGTGTTGAGCAATGTTTATTTATTTGATGTCAATAATGCGTTTAGATGGCGGTGTTGAGCAACGTTTGTTTATTTGATGTCAATAATGCGTTTAGATGGCGGTGTTGAGCAACGATTGTTTATTTGATGTCAATAATGCGATTAGATGGCGGTGTTAA
>JBBIGC010157587.1:0-17105 GCA_037576955.1 Lepidarchus adonis
ACGTACCGTTTTAATCCTGTGTAGAGAGAGAGAAAACTTTCACTCCTTGCTGTCGCAGGTTCAGGCTCGAAAACTCCAAACGCTCCCACTCACAGCGTGCAGCAGTAACGAGCCGCACCTGCAACCACTCTGACATGACAAGTTAGTTCAGTCTCATGTAGTCGTGAGAGAGCATCAGGTTTAATGTTCTTTGTTCCGGGTCTATATGTCAAAAAAAATTAAAGCGAGCAAAAAACAAAGCCCATCTAGCTTGTCTGGGATGAAGTCTCTTGGCTGCACTCAGATAGGATAGATTCTTATGATCAGTCCATATTACAAGTTGATGTGCAGCCCCCTCTAACCATCCTTTCCATTGCTCCAAAAGCAATCTTGACAGATAAGAGCTCACGATCGCCCACATCATACCGGCTTTCAGTGGGCGTGAGACATTTTGACAAATAGGCACAAGGATGGAGTTTACCGTCAGCAGCTGTTCGTTGACATAATACCGCTCCCACCCCCACCTCAGAAGCATCTACCTCCACAATGAATGATCAGGGAGAGTTAAGATGGGGGTGGTAGTAAAGGTAAATTTGAGGCTCTGAAACGCCTCCCGAGCAGAGTTCCAAACGAGTTTTACCGAATCTCCACGGGTAAGAGCAAATAGGGATGCAGCAATGGAGTTAAACCCCTTAACAAAGCGACAGTAAAAATTTGGAAAAACCTAAAAATCTCTGCATCTCTTTCACAGTTTTAGGTAAAGGCCATTCTTCCACTGCTCGTGTCTTCTCCGGATCCATTCTCAAGCTCCCTTTGCTTACAATAAAACCCAGAAATGCTACCTCTTCTACATGAAACTGACTCTTCTCTAATTTCACAAACAGCCTGTTCTGGAGCAGAAGAGTAAGTATACGACGAACATGCTGAATGTGTTGTTCTAGATTAAAATTAGAATGTCGTCTAAATAAACGAAGCAATATCCAGTGCTTCTCACAAAACGTCATTAATGAGAGCTTCAAAGGCGGAAGGGGCATTGACTAAACCGAACGGCATGACCCGGTATTCGTAATGGCCAGTGGGTGTAATAAAGGCCGTTTTCCATTCATCTCCTTTCCGTGCGTGTAAAAGATGATAGGCCGAACAGAGATCTAATTTAGTAAAGAAACAAGCTTCTTGCAATAAGTCGAAAGAGAGAACAGAATCGTTGACCGCGGTGACTGTAACCGGGATACTGTTTGTGACACTTTTAACGTGAGGTGTTTTTACCCCAGCTAATGATCTGTTGCCGTTTCCAGTCAATTTGAGGGTTATGAAGACGTAACCAAGGTTCACCTAATACTATCTGTAGTTTGGGGGATTTTACGAAGAGAAATTTCTGATTTCTTCATAATGCCCCTTTAAGTGTAACCCCATGGGCACGGTCTGGTGGGTTATCTGTCCTTCGCCCAATGGTTGTCCATCGAGAGCGAGAACAGTCAGGGGACTGGAGAGGAGTTCTAAAGGTATCTGCCACCGATCAGCTAGACTGCGATCCATAAGACAACCAGCGGCACCAGAATCCACAGTCACTAACCCCTGATGTTCGGACTTCCCATAAGAAATAATAGCGGACCATTGCGGTATGGTGGGCCTCCATCCAGGTCCTACTGCACTGTACGATCCGCGTTACAGGGGGTGTCCAGCGTTTCCCAGATGCTGAGGACAGGTACGTATTGCATGATCAGGAGCCCCACAGTACAAACTGTAAGGGACGCACGCCACCATGCTCCCGCAGTTCCTCGCCAGGCCACACAAGGGACTGTAGGGGACTTGCGGCATCATCCCCCTGCAATTCCCAACGATAGAGAGAGACATCAGGCCATTTTGGCTGGTAATGACACTGCTGTAATTCCGGCGCTGGCCAAGGGGGGTCAGTGGCGAGGCGCAATCAGCAGTGATTGACTGCAGCTGGGGTTTCCGCTTAAAATAGTCAGAGTTACCAACGATAGAGGCTGGTCCATTTGTTTCGAATAAATGGGCTCCTACCTCCTTGGCGTCAGGCCGTCGTCCAAAAACGCATCTCCTCAGAAAATGCTGTGTAATTATCACAGAGAGGTCCCTGTCTCTCCCAAATGGGAGTAGCCCAATCCAGGGCACGTCCTGTGAGTAAACCCACCGTGGAATTTCCCACTTGTGGGACAATAAAGGATTATCTTATCTTATCTTATGCAACCCGTGAATGTTCGGTGGCATATCGGTGTGGTTGTTGCTCAAACACCAGACAAAGTTGAACTAGAAATCCCCTACACCCCCCCAATACGTCCATCATATCGCTGAGGATGTGCAGGTTGGGGATACTTAACCACAGGCGTACTGGGAACAGTCAACGGCGTAGCAGGAGCTGGTAGAATACTGCATTCAATTTGGAGTTGTTGAAGTTCAGACAGAATTCGTCACATAACTCCATGTTGTTCGGAGATGGAAACGTAGTGTTCTAACACGGCTCCTTGGCTGGTAATGAGAGCCCGGATCTCCTGCTTGCTGGTAGGTTCCATGGAAACAGTTCCTTGGCTGATGAGTAGGGTTCCCGGGGAGGTGTGAGACTGACACACCGAAGGCGGGAATCGAACTTGGGCTGGCGAGTTCAATGAACAGGGCAAAAACAAGCTGAGCTACGGAAGACTGTCAGAGAACAAAAATATAAACGAAAACCTAAATCTAACTAAAGCAGACTGAGAAAAGAAAACAGAAAATAAACCTAAGAGGGAAAGAAAGAAAAGAAAGAAGCAAGGAAGAAAAAATAAAGATTCTTACCTAGCAATATGCTAGAAAAAGCGGCTAGCTACCGCTCAAAAAGACTACGGAAGGCAGAGGTTCTCAGGAGAACAGAGTAAATCCAGAACACAGCAGTGAGGGAAGGAGAAACCAGTGTCTAAATAGAGAGTCTAATTAGCCTGTTGATTTGGTCAGCTGGATGAAGGCCGGCCTTGAACTTGCTCAGAGAAGCGGTACTCCCTCTAGAGGAGGTAGAAGGGAGTACAGCAACCAGGAACGCTACAGAAAACAACTAAAACTAACATTTTAATTATACTTGCTGATATGGCTAATGTTAAAATGTCAAACAAGACAACTTTCTCCTAAATAGTTTCAACTCATTTGATTTTTTATTTGTCTAAATTTTTTCCCATAAAGTTTAGCGCTGTATTCTTTGTCATTTATCATTTTAAATACAGTATATAACATATTGCAAATAAATAAAAATTCACAGAAAACACTCCAGTATTGATGAAAGATGAACCAAATAAATGACCACAATTACTATACTACAGGAAGTATAACTACACAGTTCTTAACCACAGTTCTTAGTAGTTGAACAATGAAAAACTCTTCTATTAATGTCTGACCTTACATGAGTGAGGCATCTTAGAACTTCAGTCTGGAGGTTTAACACAAATCCTGTTGTAGATGTCTCTAAAATGGGACAAAGAAATTAAAAAAATTAAACCTCCCCATGATGGCACCAAAAATAACCTTCTCCAATATAACTTTCTCAACATCTGCAAGTCCAATCATGCTTAAGCAAAGTTAACCTCAAAAATCACAGCGCCTAGATTTTACCAACTCATCAAATAATAAAAGCCCAGTCGTTTAAGTTTGGGTGTGTTCTTCTCTTGCCTTCCAATGTGCAATATTGCTGTTCGCAGGTCACTTTTTTGTTCCTTATATATTTGTATTTGTATTGTATATACTATATTTATGTATTTTACTCTTACTTTTTTTGCTTTTGCTTGTTTGTTTGTTTTTTTGTCTATATGCTGATTTTAATGGTTCTACTTGTCCAGCACATTTCATTGTACCCAACGTTAACATACATATTACAATAAACAGAACTTGAACAAATAAGACCCAACAACTTAAATCTTAAATGCATCCAGATGTCTGTTTTTGATCAACAATCCATAGAGAGCAAGTGATACACGTTTATGTTTCCATACACTGACTCACACTCATTAAAAAAATAATAATAATAAAATAAAAATTGTTTATCTTAAACAAAAAATCTTAAAAGAAAAATTGGGGGTGCTCCACCCAAGCAGAGGTGCATCAAAAGAAAAAAATAAAAACAATAAAATACAATTTAAGAATATAAAATATAAAAAAATAATAATAAAAAAATGAAAACCTATTCTATTCATTCTAAATTTGTTTTAGTATTACTGCCCAGCTCTGTAAAAGAGGCCTCTGATGAGAATGGCAGTTTATCGCTCAGTGGAGGTACAAATAATAATGGTTTTAATGAATTTCAGACGATGATGACGCTCATGATTACTCCCATTCTCCCTGCTCTTACTGTCGACAGAATGAAGGGTCTTAAATGACAGTGGGATGTCTGAAGAATAAATGCTGCACCACAAATAGGGTAGTGATAGGATCATTAGCCTGAAAATATTAGTTTTACTTACTTTTCAGTTGTAAAATGATCGAATACGCAGGAATTCTGTATTAAAATATGTTTTTTGTAAAGGATGTGTTTGGATATTCACTTCACAAACTTCATAATAGTTTCACCAGTGTACCCAAACTTTTGCAAACAACTGTTTTATCATTTTTTATTTATTTATTTATTTTATTTGGGGCATTTAATGCATTTGAATATACGGATGCTCCCTCGTTTCACAGCTCTATCTACGTTAGGTAGAATATCTCTTCCTCTCTCTTATAAATTTGCATAATTTTAACCAGCATGGGCCTGTGTTAGTGGAGATAAAGAAATGAGCAGTTTGCTGACCTGTCCAGTGATGTTGCACTAGTTTAAAAGATGCAGTGAGTTGAAGGAAGCCGTCACCCATTGTTGGTTATACTGAGTGGAATGAAACTAAATTGGGGAGAAAATGAAAGAAGGAAAAAAAGGAAGTCATGGGGCAGGTCAGCTTTTTAAACAAGTGCTTTGTACATAAATCACCATTTGTTTTAACACAAAGAATCACAAATCCACTTTGAGGGGTGGAAATGTGCTGAAATAACTCTGACTCCCTTTTATTATCTCTTCATAATAGTCTACAGAGCATTCTGTTTTTGGGAATAAATCAGGCCGAGCCAGTTCCACATGCTTAGATATGCAATCATCAGATCAAATTGTCAGAAATGAAAATTGCAGATACATGTGCAGTGCTCTCACTGCAGCAGAAGCGCCGAGTGCTTCCTGTTTACACGCTTTACCTGGTTCATATGCAGATACAGATTGGTGTGCGTCTATGGCTAATGAAAAGCATTTTCTTTCTTTTTATTTCATGGAAGGTAAACCAGTCATGACAATTGGCAATTATCAAGGAAAAAAAAGTATTTGTGCAATTTATTATCTTCTGAAAATGGCAATTAAGTTCCAAACCCAAATAACTCCGCGTGCCTACAGTATCGCACACTGTGTGCTACTAAATCTGATGCCATTTATCTGCACAATAAGCATAATGCTTATTTATCTAGACTCCACCCCCGTTCATTTATATCATAAAAACAATGATTATGTGTACAGGATTAACTAATCTGCCAAACTGAACAATTAAGTAAGAAGTAATTCATCCCAAAATGTGTTAATATCAATTAGCAAGTCATGAACTTAATGGAATTTGTATCCAAAACACATTAATGATGAAATTGGAGATGTACACATAAAAATACCACCTTTTTAATTAGAAATGATTAATTTTGTCATTTTTGTCAACATTATTACATATTGAAACTATGATTTATAATTCATTTGTCTAAAATTTCAAAACTTTAAAAATCTTTATAAGTCCTGGGTTCAGTCTTCAGATGGGAATAGCGTGTCTTTCTGTGCGGAGTGTGTAAGCGTTTCCCGTGTTGAGGTGTGTTTTCTCCCACTGAACAAACACTTGCAGTTAAAGTTGATTAGATGCTATAAATTGCTCAGAAGTGTGAATATGTATCTGTCTCTGTGTTGTCCTATGATAAAATTATTACAAATATCTACAGTATTTATTAGGGCAGAGGTAGTGTAATGAGGCAGTGGAGTCTCAGCCCGGGCACCACTGAGGAACCTTGAGTAAAGTACCGCCCCCTTTACTGCTGCCCGGGCACCTCCGCTGACAGCTGCTCACTGCTCCACGTGTGCATGTGTGATGGGTTAAATGCAAAGAATAAATTTCTGTAAGGGATAATAAAATAAATAAAAATACATTTCCCTTCTGATCTGAAGGTCACAGTTTCAAATCCTGCCCCGAATCCGCCAGCACTGCTGCCCGTGTCAGTTGCCCACTGCTGCCCGTGTCAGTTGCCCACTGCTGCCCATGTCAGTTGCCCACTGCTGCCCATGTCAGTTGCCCACTGCTGCCCATGTCAGTTGCCCACTGCTCCTTCACTGATGGGTCAAATGCAGAGGTTGTATTTTGTTCTGATGTTGTATGTTCACAATGACAAATAATCACTTCACTTATTCAACAGTGAGTTATTAATGCTGCAAATTGGTGGCATAACTACAAACTGCATTTTAATAAAATGCAATAATAACAAGAAACTCTATCGTTTAATATCTGATCAAAGTTCAAAGTAAACATTTACATTGTTTCCATTTTTACTTTGCAAATACAAACAAATTTAGACATAAATGCTTGCAAAACTCTCAAAAAGTTATACATTTTAATAATTTGGGACTAGCTGTTGCAATTCTGCAAGAGGACAAATCACCCATTCGTGCTTAATATAATACTTCAGCTGCTCAACACTGAATCTCCTCCTCATGAAGGTCCATCAAAACTATGGCTGGGTTCCTCAGATGTGTTCACAGAAACGCCCTAGAGCAGAATTCTTTTGAAATGTAATAAGATCTGATCTTATAGGAAACCAAGCCGTCTTGCTGGAGGGAAGTATGAGACCTCTGCAAAGTTATATATATTATGGGTATATTTATTGGTATACATGTCATGGCAAAATTCTAAGTGATTTATATAATTAAACCTTTAAAAACACAGTTTTATGGCATATTAAACTTGCAATTTTCCCACTTTATCTCCAGTTTATCTCCAGCAGGAGTGGACCTGGAATTTGCTTTTTCAGTTTAATCTTAGTGTCTGATGTTCAGGAAGCTCGCTCATTGGATCATTACACTGTTTGATGTTTAGAAAACATGGTCATAAGATAATTTGAGTATCTGATGGTAAAACGCTTCCTCATTGTCCAGATCTAACATGTTACGGCTCTATTAGGATGAACTGCAAATTAAACATGCGAAAATCATTTTTTGTACCATATTGTGTACTTACAAATACTCAGAGCGTCTAGCTTCTATGCTCTGTCAATTGTTTTCTTGTAATAATTTCAATAATTAAGACAATGCAATGTAATTTGCACATCATAAGCCATTATTTTATTTACATATCAATATTAAAAGTGAATCATATTACAATTACATGAAAAATATTAGCTCATTTTTAATTTCATGGCAGCAAGAAATCTCAAAAAGCAACAAAGTACCGGAAATGTACATGGTACTAAAAATACAGAGCCTGAGGGAACAACATTTTGCAACTAGTTGTGTTAACTGACAACATGTCAGTAACATGACTCATACAAAAAGAGTATTTTAGACATGCGGAGTCTCCTAGAAGAAAAGATGAGCAGAAGTTCATCTCATTTACAAAACATAATAACATCAAAAGAATCTGGAGACTTGTGCCAGAGGAAAGGCTGAAAATCAATATTGGATATTTGTGATCGCTGGTCCCTCAGACTCTGATTCTGTCGAGGAAATCAATTCATGGGCTTTAGGAACTTTCAGAAAACATTGTCTGTGAACACAGTTCACTGTGCTATTTACAAATGAAGGTCAGAGCTTTATAATGCAGAAGAAGGAGCCATATGTGAACATGATTAAGAAACACTGCCGTCTTCTCTGAGGAAAACGGAAAGCTGTTCTGTGGTCTGATGAAAACATGGATGTCGCCTCCTCCAGATTAAAGAGAGAGAGGGACCATCTGGCTTTAATCAGCTCTCAGTTTAAGTCTGCATCACTAATGGTGTGAGTGCATTAGAGTCTATGGAACTGGCAACTTTCGGAAACAGCACCAGAAAAGTATATTTATGTAACTTTTCTCCCATTCAGACGATCCCTTTGTCATAAAAGGCTCTGGATATTTCAACAAAACAAAACAAGGATCTATAACAACAGTATGGCTTTGTTGTAGAAAAGCTGAACTGGTCTGTCTGTGCAAAAAACAAAACCTAGAACTGTTGAGCAGCTAGAATCATGCATCAGACAAATTAGGACAACATTCCTCTTCCTAAAATCCAACAATCGCTCTCCTCAGTGTCCAGAAGTTAACAGACTTGTTAAAAGAAAAAGAAGTGCTATGCAGTGGTAAATGTGGTGCCGTCCCAATGTTTTTGAGACACGTTGCTGCCATCAAATACAAAACAGGCCAGTATTTTTAATGTAATAATAATATGTAACAATTTGTTTTTCTATATCTATTTTTTGGGAATTGAGGTTGTAATAAACCAATGTTGTTTAGTTCAACTGTATTTTTTTTTGTAATGTTATCAAAGCTATGTTGATAATAATAATAATAATAATAATAATAATAATAATAATAATAATAATACGTTTTATTTATAGAGCACTCTTACATACATCAGAATGCAACTCAAAGTGCTTTACAGTATACATAGTTAATATAATTATTATTTTATTCCCTAGCACTTGGTATGGTAAAATCTTGAAAAGAGCATTAAAATGTTAAATTTGTTAAAGACAAACTCTTAACTACTAGAATATCTGGTAAATTACATAGTGTTGGAGTCAATGTTTGGTCAGAAGCTTTAAACTGAGAGTTGTGAGGTTGATACATAAATACCCTACACAATGACACGCTGCCGTTTGCACCTTTCACTGATAACAGTTTTGATTATCAGTTTAATCTTTTTCATTTTCAAAACCTACACAAATATGGCTCTGCAGACACAGAATCAAGCTCCTCCCCCTCCTCTCAGATGCCAGACCTCAACATCATTGAAAACCTGTGGGATGAGCTGAAGAGGAGAGTGCATAAGAGAGGACCCAGGACTCTGGAAGATCTAGAAATATTTTAGAGGAAATGTCTAAAATCCTTGTCTCTGTTTTCTCCAGCCCTGTGAAGATTAAGCGCTGCTGTGTTGGCGAAGGGGGTGCCAATAATTGTGGAGGGATTCTGTATTCTGTTTTATTTTGTTGCATTTTTAAAAATCCAAACTTTCCTTAAAATGGGGTTTTACGATCTTTTAGTCTCAGTTCAAAAACAGTTTAATGCGCCCCCTCGATCAAAATCGACATTTAAAAATCCAAACTTCTGATTCCTGCTCCATCTTCATATTTCAGTTGCTATAACAACTGGTGGCTGGTCAATTCCAGTGGAGGTGCATGGTTCTCAGGGGAGCTCCTCGGCAGGTAGTTCTTCTCAAATGTTCATACAACTGTTTGGTCCAGAAGCCAGTATTGATTTTGATAAAATGCCTATTTTGAAATATTATTCATGTATTATGAATAACAGGGAGATAAAAAAAAAAGATGAGGGTGTGTCGTGGGTGCACAATTGTCTCAGAATCTATGTGTAGTTATGGGCCCTCAACCCTCCCAGTTCCCACTGCCACTCGAAAATACTGCTGTGGGCATTTCATTTATTTCTGTACAAATGTGAAAAAATGAAACATATAACTAGCAGAGTGGAGCAGAGGTTTTTACTCCACAATTATTATATGTGCTTCTAACTTCATTACATATTCAAATTCAAATTCAAATTCAAATTCAAATTCAAATTCAAATTTTATTTGTCACATAGTAATTCACGAGGTAATTGATATCATATTCTCAATTAAAGCTGGTTGTTAAGGTACAATTGAGGTGTAAGAAAATGTACTATACTGTAAACATGACACTTGAATAACGGGAGGAATCGGATAATGATCATATTATTATTGTGCAGATGACTCGGGTCAGAGGACAGACGGGGGAAGACAGAAAGCAGGACATGGCACAGACTCATGCTCCGCCGCGTTCCGCAGTCGACAGCTTGTCTGAAAGTTCAGTTTGATCTGCAGAGCTTTCACAGGAGCTGACGGCTGAGTTATCAGAGGTGCCGGAGGTCTCCCGCAGAGGGAGAGATTTCCACTGACACCCAGGCATCAGCTTAGTGGAGGAAAAGGAAAATAGAGACATAGCTTCTACAGCCTTCAAAATGGCAGCTCCTGCCTCCTCTCATTGGTGCTAAATGAATCTACACACATCCCTAACCATTAGAGAGGCTTTCACCTCAGACCCTGGCAGCTCAGTCAGGAGAAGAAGACGGAAAGACATTTATGCTTTCTGTCTCTTTCTGCCAGAATTTCATCTTCCTATGCAGCTAAATGTGATCTCTCTGAGCTAACGTGATGCTAAACATGGAATCTAATGTTTTTTTGGAAAAAGGCCTGTGATGTGACTGTACCTGAATTCATTGGCCATTTTGTCAGGAACATGTATGTAACACTGTGCAAAAAGCCATGTGTGCTGAACCAAAATAATAATATTAATTAGTAATGGACATTTATTGCTTATTAATTATATTCTATATTATTCATAGATTGTATTAAACATGTACATACTTTGTAGCAGTTTTACAGTCCTGGTATAAAGCTACCACCACTGTGTATTTATTTCTAATGACTGACTTAACCCTGATTAACCTTTGGCTCATATTCAGTCAGTAATGGTTTTTCAGGAAATAGCTAAGAGTGTGTATGTGACTTAAAATTATTTAGTTAATCTATTGTAAATCGAAATCTGACATGTTGGTTTGTTCTTGTTTTCAATTCAGAATGAAATGAGAGCATTACAATAAATACATTAAAATGCATTACAAATTCAATGCCCTTCACAATTATTGGCACCCCTGGTTAAGATCTGATAAAAGCTTAAAAAAAATATTAAAACAAAAATTAATATATATATAGGTACACTTCAACTGTGAGAGACAGAATGTAAAAAAAAATTTTATTATTATTTTATGATTTTTAAAGAATGTATTTGTGTAATTGTGCAGAAAATAAATATTTAACATCTACACACAATAAAGAATTCTGACCTTCACAGACCTGTTACTTCTCTTCTTTAGGAAGCTCTTCTATCCTCCACTATTTACCTGTATTAATGCACCTGTTTGAATATGTATAAAAGACACCTGTCCACACCTTCAAACAGTCAGACTCCAACATCCACCATGGTCAAGACCAGAGAGCTGTCTAACAACACCAGGGACAAGATTGTTCACCTGCACAAGACTGGGATAATCCGATCTACAATAGGCAGCAGCTTGGTGAGAAGAGATCAACTGTTGGAGCAATTATTAGAATATGGAATAAATACAAGATCACTGACAATCTCCCTCCACCTGGAGCTCCATGCAAGATCTCACCTCGTGGGTACAAATGATCTTTAGAACAATGAGGAAACGGCCCAGAACTACACGGGGGAACTGGTCAATGACCTGAAATCAGCTGGGACCATAGTAACAAAGGTTACTATTAGTCATGGATTTAAATCCTGCAGCACTCAAAAAGTCCCCCTGCTTAAGCAGCACATGTCCAGGCCCATCTAAAGTTTGCCAGAGAACATCTGGATGTCATGTGGTCAGATGAGACCAAAATGGAACTGTTTGGTATAAACGCCACTCGCCGTGTTTGGAGGGGGAAGATTATGCATTGGGCTGATTTTCTGTAATGAGGACAGGACGACTGATCTGTATTAAGGAAAGGATGAATGGAGCCATGTATTTTGAGATTTTGGGCAAAAATCTCCTTCCATCAGTGAGAGCATTGAAGATGAAACGTGTCTGGATTTTCCAGCAGGACAATGATTCCCAAACATATCGCCCGGGCAATGAAGGAGTGGCTATGTAAAAAGCATTTCAAGGTTCTGGAGTGTTCTAGCCAGTCTCCAGGCCTCAATACAATAGTTGAATCTGTGGGCATGAAAGTCTGTGTTGCTAAGCAACAGCCCCAAAACATCACAGCTCCTGAGAAGATCTGCATGGAAGAATGGACCAAAACACCAGCTAAAGTGTGTGAAACCTGGTGAAGATCTACAGGAAACGTCTGACCAACCAAGATCACATTACAAAGTATTGAGGTGAACTTTTGTTATTGACCAAATACTTATTTTCTGCTCCATTATACTAATAAATTCATTAAAAATCATACAATGTGATTTCCTGGATTTGTTTACATTCTGTCTCTCATGGTTGATGTCTACAATGACCATTACAGACTCTCTCATCTTTTTAACTTGCAGAATCAGTGATTGCCAAATAATTTTTTGCCCCATTGTACTTCAATTAAAAGTTGGAGTTTTCTCTATTTTTTGATGTGAGCCTTTTTTTTTTTAATCTAAGAACATAAACAAGGTTGCCAGCAATTGTGAGGGTACTGTTTATTGCAATGTAGAATAAATGGCAAAAACAGAGATTATATTAAATAAAAAATAACAAAACATTACAGATATTATTTAATTTAAAGTCTTCGCTGGGTTTTCAGAATGGTTCCCCTCTGCCAACAGGTTGTGAAGGTGTCTGACAGCATGTGGATGTTTGGATGGATACACTGGAAGCTCAGGATTTAAATTACTCTTATTACTGTATGTCAATCTAAATAAACATATCTTTGTGAATAAGCAATTTGCATTCATTCATTTTTCATTCATTAGTTGTTCATTAAACTTTTACTCTTTTAGTATCTTTCATCCACAGTGTTTCATGGATAGTTTTTTTTTTTCACTCAAGGTTAGTGGTTGGCTGAAAATATTTAATATCAAACAATAAATCATAAATCATAATTACAACACAAACTACCAAATGACCTTGATCAAAAGTTTACATACCCTGGTGATTTGGCCTGATAACATGCACACAACTCGACACAAACAGGTTTGATTGGCTGTTAAAGGAAACATCTCCACCTGTGATCTGACTGTAATCAGTGGTGAGTATAAAAGATCAGTGAGGTTCTGGACTCCTGACAGATCCTTCATCTTTCATCCAGTGCTGCACTGACGTTTTTTTTTATTCTAAGTCATGGGGAAAGCAAAGGAATTGTCAAAGGATCTGCAGAAAAAGGGAGTTAAACTCTATAAAACAGGAAAGGGAAATAAGAAAATATCAAAGAAATTGAGATGTCGATCAGCAGTGTTCAAACTGTTATTAACTGGAAGTGGAAAATTAGGGGTCAAATAAACCAACAATATTTTTCATCACAACTTCCAGGAAAATTGTTCAGGATGCAAAGAAAAACCCACAAATAACTTCATGTGAAATTCAGGACTCTCTGTAAAAATGTGGTGTGGCTGTTTTAAGATGCACAATAAGGAGGAACTTGAAGAAAGATGAGCTGCATGGTCAAGTTGCCAGAAGAAAGACATTACTACACAAATGCCACAACGTATCCTGCTTACAATCTGACAAACAGCACAGAGATGAACCTCAAACCTTCTGGCACAAAGTCATTTAGTGATGAGAGTAAAATTGAACTTTTTGGCCACAACCATAAACGCTACATTTGGAGAGGAGTCGACAAGGCCTATGATGAAAGCTACACCATTCCTACTGTGAAACATGGTGGTGGATCACTGATGGTTTGGGGATGTGTGAGCTACAAAGACACAGGAAATTTGGTCAGAATTGATGAAAAGGTAAATGCTGTAGATTATCAAAAAATACTGGAGGATAATTTGCAATCATTAGCCTGGAACCTGCACATGGGACGAACTTGGACATTTCAACATGACAATGATCCAACTCACAAGGCCAAGTCGTTGTCATTGGCTACAGCAAAATAAAATGAAGGTTCTGCAGTGGTCATCTCAGTCTCCTGACCTCAATATCTCTGAGCAACTCTGGGAAGATCCTCAAATGTGCAGTTCATGCAAAACAGCCCAAGAATTTACAGGAACTGGGGGCTTTTTGCAGCACGAATGTGCAGCTTTACCATCTGAGAAGATAAAGAGTCTCATCCACAGCTTCCACACAAGACTTCAATCTGTCATTGATGTTACAGGGGGCAATAAACTGTATTCAGAACTGGGGTATGTAAACTTTTGATCAGGGTCATTTGGGTAGTTTGTGTTGTAATTATGATTTTAAAAGAGTAAACACAGTTGATTTAAAATAAATGCCTTCAACCAAACACTAACCATGAGTGAAAGAAAAGTGTTTGTGTTATCATTCATATTCTCTTTATGGTTAAGAAATCATAAATTCTGTCATAGTATGTAAACTTATAAGCACAACTGTATATCAGGCAGCTATTTTTCAATCTTTTTTATATCTCTACATACAAAGATCAACACTAATAGATTTGTGTAAAAAGTATGTACAGTCAAAATAAAATTTTGACAACATATTTGTTGTTCATACTTCAACAAATTTCACATACAATTAACATTTTGTCATCATTTTCATAATTTAAATAAACAGTTCAGTAACATGGTAA
Organism: Lepidarchus adonis; assembly: GCA_037576955.1. Taxonomy (NCBI): domain Eukaryota; kingdom Metazoa; phylum Chordata; class Actinopteri; order Characiformes; family Lepidarchidae; genus Lepidarchus; species Lepidarchus adonis. Next base: position 14,467 of record JBBIGC010157587.1, read on the forward strand.
TAATGTAGATAGAGTAGTTTGGTCTCTAAGTAACAGTACACATTTATGGCACAGACCAGGAGATCTGCCTTTCAGGAGAATAACCCCATACTAATTGTGAAGCAAAGGTTTAAAAAGTTAATGATCCTACTCACACTAGCAAATCCACCAAGGAAAGACTTTTAGCACATTGAATCAATGTGTGGAATTTTAAAACGTGCATGCAAGAAAACCCTCAAACATCAGATCAGTGGTCAGAATTGTCAAACATAGATTGGTGGACAGATTTGCTTGACTTAAACAGTCCACTGGGTGTACTTGTTTTTGTTTTGTGTGTTGTTGTTTTTTTTATATAATGACTGTATTTGTTTTCATGCTTCAAATGTTATAATGTGTTATTTATATGTGAAATTATATGGCATATTGAACTTCCATTTGAATTTAGAGTACTTAAACATTACATGCCCCAAAATAACAAAAATTATTTTTATAGTGATTTTTACAGCAGATGTTTTCACAACAGCTTTACAGAATCTGGGTCCAAGCCCCTATTAAAGCAAGAAGAGGGCAACATAGGAAGGGAAAAACTCTCTAAGCTGCAGGAAGAAGGTAAGAGATAAGGTTTGAACATAAAGAAATCAAGTTAGGTAGCTCTCAGCTTAGGACAAATATAAAAAAAATACATATTACACAACAGTACACAAGACAAAGGCTAAAGAAGAAACCTTGGAAGGAACCAAGGCTCAGAAGACAAGAGTTCAGTGGTTCTAGGGAGCAGGTGAACCAAGGTGCCTGTTGAAGGAGTAAGTAAACCTTTGTGCTGGGTATATGGGCTCTTCTCAGCAGGAGTGAGGGGTTCCAGCAGTAAACTTCAAACCAGAAATACGGCTTCAGGATGTTCCTGATGTGTAAAAAGCACTAGAATCTTGGGGGGTAGCATGTGGCTTGACCAAAAGAGAGAGAACATGAAAGAGAAGGGACATCAGGGATGCTCAATGTTACAGTGCAAGCGAGAACTCTGGCAAGACTGGCTGTGACAGCATAGCTAAAGAGAAGAGCCAGAAAGGTAGCACAGACATGAGAGCATCATAAGGCAGCTGGCCACTCCACCCTCAACAAACCTGAGTCAACAAACCTGGAGTCACACATAGAGTTTACCAGAACACTCTCCATGTTTAAATACTGATATTGAACATCATTTGGAAGGTAGTTCCATAACTTTGGGGCTTTAAATGAAAAAGCTCTGCCCCCTGCTCTGATCTTTGTAATATGAGGTACCAGCAGTAGGCAGCACCCTTTCATCTAAGTGTTTTACTGCCTTACTCCAAGCTGCTATTGGTCCATAGTATTTTGTTCCATAGTTTTACTGAAACATGGAACATTATATCTTCAGCAAAGCAGTGGTGGTTAATTCCCTGCTTTCAGATAAACAATTAGAAAAGGAATGGACCTAAAATGTAACAATTTATATCTTAGATATAAACTTGGATAGTAAAATACTTAGGTAGTATTTAAACCAGGAACGGACTGTTCCATTAATTCTGTCAAGAAGGATATTGTGGTCAACAGTGACATATGCTGCACTAAGGTCTAATACTATCAGTAGGGAGATGCAGTTTTCTATTACTACCTATCAGTGTTGTCTCTGTGCTATGGTGAGGTCTAAACCCTGACTGGAATATTTTGTGAATGTTGTGTTTATGTAAGAATGATATAGTTGCTGTGTTATGATATTCTCTAAAATCTCAGAGATAAAAAGGAGGTTTGATATTGGCTCATAGTTAGAGAGCTGGGTGGGTTAAGCGATTTTTTTTACAGGGATTTGACAACTGCCAGTTTAAAGGATATAGGAACATAGCTAAGGGAAGTGTTATTTATTCTTAGAATAGGTTTCGTTGCTATAATGTAGGTAATGGGTATAGTACAAAGGTTGACTGAAGGAAGTGATGAGTGTGATTAGCTCTGTTTCTAGAAGGTAGTGAAACAGTCTCAATGTTGATCTGATGTTATTGAATTAATACTTGTAAAGTTGATTATTAAACTGTCTTGCTGTAAATGATTAGCCTGAATTTTGTAGGTAATGTTTTCAATTTTATCATAAAGCCAGTGTTTGATGGTGGTATGCATGTTTCTTTAGTGGTCTTATTTATGCTATGTTTTCTTATGGTATTAAAAAGAAAACTTTATATTGAAATATTGATTGTGTTGTTGCATTGTTCACACATACAAAACAATCTTTGCCTGAAAGAATCGTGTATATAGAAGAGCTGGTATTCCTGTGGTCTGCTCATTCTGTTCCAAGTCAATATATTACTGCACAGAACCAAAGCAACAAAAACCCACTGTTTGTGGCCTAACACAGCCTGGTGCCTATTCTGACTTACATCTTTTCATTGACTTGAATCTTATCAATACATGAATAAAACACATGGACAACTTGACCTCCAGTCTGAAAATCCCTAGGGCAGCTATCATCTAAAGCACTGGTCCCCAACCATCGGGCTGTGGACCGCTACTGGGCTGTGGAGCATTTCAAACCGGCCAAAATTAAAACTTTATTTTTTAAATACGATCTCAATCCGTATCATCTACGTGTGTTAGAGACTCAACTTTGCCGCTATTCTGGATGAAAGTCATGGCAGAAAACCCTGAGATCACCA
>JBBIGC010157594.1:0-17105 GCA_037576955.1 Lepidarchus adonis
CTACAGAAGTATTTTTAAACCCTAGTATCTATACTTCTACTTGAGTAATGAATGTGATTACTTTTGACACCTCTGCTCAAACCTATGGGCAATTTAGAGTAGAGCCAGTTAACCTACACCACAAACCTTTGGACATAGGGAGGAAACTGGAGCATGAAATCCATACAAACACAGGAAGAGCTTGTACACACTCCACACAGAAAGGCACCTGTCATAAACCATGGATCGAACCCAGGACCTTCTTGCTGTGATGCAACAGTATTAACCACAGCACCACAATGCTGCCTGTTCTAATACAATTAATCCAAATGTATAATTCAGGCCTGATTACCACAGATTAAAACATGTAGTTATGTTGTGAAGTATATTTTTATATATAACATCCACATACAACTTGTGGCTAGGTTTTCAGTATACACTTCATAAACTGAGAAAATAAAATCACACCATGTTGGGCTCAGTCTCTGGTTCTGAATTGTTTTTGTAGTGGCTTTCAGAGATTGATTGAAAGGGTTTCATCACTGAACCCTCATGGGTGACAGAGATACACTCTGCATATCACTTTGGTGGAGCTTTGCAAACTATTGTTGGAGGAAAGACGCAATTTCGTCCTTTTCTCTGGGCTTTCTGCATCCATTGGCTTGGCCATCAACCCTGACATCCATCTCTGTGGTGAGAACTTGGAAAGGTCCTAAGTAATGCCTCTGCTTCCAGTGATATCTCCAAAAGTCTTTGATCAGCACGCAGTCTCCTGGTTGTATGTGGCATTGGACACTTGCATCTGTCCCTCCTCTAATGAATCCATTAAACACACCTGAGTATTCACAAATGCCTGTGAAACCAATTGTCCCAATCATTACGATGCTCTGAAATGAGGGGGCTGGTATAAAAAGGGTTGTATTTTGGAATGGGCACTTTAATCACGTCTGCATAGTTTGGTTTTAAATTTTACACTGAGGAGCAGCGGGATAAATCAAGGAAAAATGTTTTTTTGTCCCAAACATTATGGAGGGCTTGTATGTTTAATGATTTGTTCTTGGCCAATTTACATGCCCTTTGAGAGTGCTATTAGTTCAGCATCTTGTGCTGAGAGGTAACTTGGGGGATTGCCGGCTAACAATTTGCAAAGCCCACATATTGCTGCCCTGTTTCAGATGAGTGCGAGGTCGATCCATCTCGGCTTGTCTGAGAGATCTGGTCTGGGAGGTTCACCATCTGTGGGAATAGACATAAGAGTGGCAGGATTAAGCCCATTGCATTGGTGAGGTTTTATATTAGGCATTTTCAGCAGAATTGTGTGATAACATATGCACCTGTGTAATATTTAAGCAACACCATGAGGAACCTTTAGGGTGAGGTCCTGCAAAACCCCCAAAATCTCATGACAACCACAACCAATGAGGAAGTGCTGTAGCTGCAGGGCCAAGTTTAGCTGAAAAGTAAGCAAGCGGTAACAGGTTTCTGTCCTATAGCTTAGGGAGTTTTTCCTTGAGATAAAAATAGCATAAATTGTTTGTAGATTAGATGTAGATTTGAAACTTGTGGTGTACGCAGATGTGCTGCTTGAAGATCTTGTATTCAGTAGGCTTGCCAGCATTGCAAATTTTCTTCACAGGAAATATAGGCGTTCGAGCAGGAGAGTCATCACAGGACATGATGATGTCGATTTGCAATAAAGATTTAAAAAAAAAAAAAAAGGTGCAACACGAGTTCAGTTGCCCCCTGCTTGATTGGGGATTATTTCAGGCCTGTAATCAGACTTAGGATGTACTTTCAGAGCAGTGTCCCCTCTTACGCCCCACTTCATATTCAGGATGTGCCCACAAACAGGCAGGAACTTCTGGTGGTTTGTATGTGTCCATGCGTATTCCTGAGGGCGACCATGAGGTTGGCTGAAGGTTTGACTTTGGCTAAGCCAGGTGTGTCCAAAGCCGTGCATGTGTGTCACTCACTAAACCTGCTCATTGGCAGTGGAAAGACTTGGGCCCTTGGGTTGACTCACCAATGTAGCTTGGACCGGTTGAAGGGAATCCTGAAATTATGCACAGTCAAATGTGGAAGAGTTGTTTTGTCCATAAGCCTAACGAAAGAATGCCCAGCTCTGCTCCTGGGGGGCCTGTGTCCAGCACAGTTTTGTGGTTCCTCTACTCAACCTGACAATTAACAGGAGAGTTAAACCAGATGTTCTTAATCAGGGCAATCAGTAAACTGTGCTGCCCTCTAGGACCAGAACTGGGCACTCCTGGAATAGGCCTAAGTTAATAATTTAAAAACTGGGTTTTTAAGACTCTGACAGAGACAGCAGCAGTTTTTAATGTCTAGTAAAAAGCATGACCCCTTATCCTTGATCAAACCATTCTTTATCAAACCTAGCATCTGGAGAAGTGTACAAAGTTAATTGGAAAGGAAACAACTATGGTTGCTACAGGATGTATAAAAAAACCAAGTACTAAGTGGACAATTTTCACAAAAACAAGAACAAATGGCAGTTGAACAGGACAGAAACTGTAGACCTAGAGTCCATTTGAAGTTTCCCTGCAATAGTAAGAATTTCCTAAAACCATCCTTGTGTTTTTCAGCTTATGTTTTTCACATCCTGCAACTCTTTTTCAATGACTGCTGACTTCTCTCTTACCTTCCCTGTCATTAGTATGACAGAAACCGAGTGGCGCCATTGTCTGGAGGCGATTAATTGTGGTTACATGAACTTTACACTTGCGTATAATAGAATCAGTTGTAATGATGGGGATGTATAAGGCCTTTGCTAAGGCTTTGTAGTTCTTTTCCATTTAGGATGTGCTTTTTTATCTTTAAAATGTGTGAAATGTCTAAAAACATTCATTCTAACTCTCCCTCTCTCTTTGTCTCTTTCTCTCTTCTCACCAGGTGAAACATTCTCAGAGAACTTCAGCCATGAAGAGAAATGCCAGCCATGCACACAATGCGAGGGCCTGCTGCGCATGGAAACGCCCTGCACCGACTCCAACAACGCTGTGTGTGTGTGCAACTATGGGTTCTTCATGTCGGAAGTGACGAGCCGATGTGAAGCATGTACTGTGTGTCCTGTAGGTCAGGGTGTGCAGCTGCGCTGCGACCATGCCCGCGACACCGTTTGTGAGTCGTGCGAATACGACACATACTCAGATCGGGACAGTGCCTTGGATCCCTGCCTGCCGTGCACTGCGTGCGAGGACCAGGCTGAGCTGGAGCCCTGCAGTTCCTCCAAAGACACTGTCTGCATGGTTGAGACCGGGACAGGTAGGGCCCAAACCCCTTCAGGTCCAAACTTGCTCACAGATACACACATAAACATGGAGCTTCACCACCCCCCATGCCCACCCCCAACAGCACAACTCACAGGGATGGTGATATGGTAGTTCCTGCAGTAGTTCCAAGTGCAGCCTTGTGGTCAGAAACTGGGCCTATAGGAGCATGATCAGACGAGCTACAGTCTGTACACCTACAAGTGTGCGCTACAAGAGAGGGGTTTCCATAAAGTGGCCAGCAAGTATAGAGGGGAAAGAACAAGAGACTGGACAAAAGGCTCCTACTTGTACTTACCCATTCATAAGCCTCATGCCCTTAGTGAGTAAAAGGCAGACTTTGTTTTTGGCCAGATGAACTGTCCACTGGACCCCAATTTTCTGAGCTTTAACTCTGAGTACAGTACTGAAGAATGTTGACTGAGCTCCCTGACACTGTGTATCATTGTGCTGACTGGATGCTAACCAAGCACCCTAATGGCTATAGGTCAGGAAGTCAGTCTCATCTGCCTCCGGCCAGTCTCCCACCCTTCGTTGGTCTTCTACACTTGCCTTTTTCATCAACCTCCCCTCTATTTTTGGTCTTGCTGGGGTAGGTCATCATAACAAGCTGCATGAATGGGGTTGGTATTTTAGACGTGGAGCCTACAAGTGGCAGAGTGCAAGACTGGTGGATTCCTCCATTGAGACAGATTAGACTTGCTTGTTTAATAGTTGGCCATGTCCTAAAGTGTTGCCCTTGGTCTAGGTAGAAGTTGCATTCCAATGTTTTGTTTGCAATGTTCATGCAGATGTGCAGCAGAAGACATTTTATGTGCACACACTGTGCTCTGAAAGCATAGACCCTATCATTTAGTCTGAAGTTGACTTGTACAGGACAGAGATGGCCGGTTCAAGTCTCTCAGTTCTCAACATTAAAGATCTGAATCAGATCTCAAGCAACTGAGGTGCATGTCTGAGTCTCGAGTCTTTGTGGTTCTAATGTGAGTTGGGTTTCTAAAGGTGTCAGAAAGGTGTAAGCTATTGCTGTTAGTAAAAAATCTTCTCCATTTTTGACATTTTTAATTTTTTGTACATCATTTGAAACTTCCTGCTGTTGTGTTTGTGTTGTTACATTTTCAAAATGAACAGAATGGTCCAGAATGTCTACAAAATACATTTCGTTCCATTAACTTACACTGAAAGTGTTTTTTTGGAGTTCCCACAGTGACAAAAAGTCAGTAGCTGATAATAATCACTCAATTCCATTGCTTGTTTCATAGAATAGCATGATTTAATGGACAAATCCACCTTTTGCCTGTTGCTTATTATTAGTGTTGTTGTGGCATTAGTCCTGCCAATATCCTGTCTATGGGTTTGCCATTTCCTGTCCCATTAACAGGCTGTTATCTCAAGTGTGAAGGCAAACATCTAACTGTTGACTCATCCCAAGGGGTACCACAGGGAATAATTGCTAACAGGTCAGTGTATATCTTCCAGTATTCAAGATGCAGGTAGCTCATCAACGAAACATGTAAATAGTGTACAACACTTGTGATGATATAATCATCTGTTCTTCAAGAGAAACGTTGGATCTGCCCTCTGAAGTTACTGTCTGCAGTCATGAAAATGCTATAGTAGCTGATTTGGATGTTTGCGGGGGTTCCTTTGTGACAAAAAGGTAGAAGTTAGGCAGGAAGGCCCAGAAATCTCAATCTGACATAATCCTAATGACATTAGGTCTGAAGAGAGGGATGTGCCTAACCCGCTCCACCCGAGAATTTGAAGTGAGTACTTTTGCAGGATCTCACTGCTGGAGATGTTTATCCGGCAGCAGATCAACGAGATTGGCACCCCGACCTCGTCCGACCTCTCCCTCTAATCTCAGCCTAGGGGTGAAAGGCCAGGGGGTCGTGGGAGGCTACTGTAGGTAGACGCCTAATAAAGAGAGTGGAAGGTCAGGCCTGGACTGATTTCATATGTATACACAAGTTATCCGCCTGGGTGATTAAAGGCTTAAATTCAGGTTGTAGGAAGTCTTCCAAGTTCAGAACCTCTTCAGGAACAAAGCAGGCTCACTTTTGTGGATGATACTGATCATGTCAAAGGGTCCTTGCTGTACTTTTCTCTTTTTCTTACTCCCACGGGTCCATGTATGACATTGGTGTGCTTTTACTAATCTCAAACACAAATCTTTTTTTTTAACCAGTTTGATGATATCATACACTTAGACCACCAATACACAATTTCACATTTCACAACCTTGAGAGTCGTAAGCTTTTTGGGTCACAGTGTTTGTTGGTTGTAGTCAAACATTGTAGACAACCTGTCGATGACTTAATAACGGTCTTAAAATCATGTAGCATTAACAAAGCATTAGGGGATTCTTCTTCTTTTCACTTTTATTATTTGCTTCATATTCTCTCTTTCTTTAAAAAAAACTCTTTCTTTCTGACTGTATTTCTTTCTTTCTTACTTATTTCACTCTTTCTTTCTTTCTTTCTTTCTTTCTTTCTTTCTTTCTTTCTTTCTTCTTTCTTTCTTTTTTACTTCTTTCTTTCTTACTTGTTTCTTTCTTTCTTACTTGTTGTTTTCTTTCTTACTTGTTTCTCTGTCTTTCTTTCTCTCTTTCTTTCTTTCTTTCTTTCTTACTTGTTTTTTTCTTTCTTACTTGTTTCTCTGTCTTTCTTTCTTTCTTTCTTTCTTTCTTTCTTTCTTTCTTTCTTTCTTTCTTTCTTTCTTTCTAGTTACCAGTACAGTATTTAATTTTTTTGATAATGCAGCTCACTCTTGACCTGATAGTGTCAGTCAGACAGTGAATCGTTTGAGCTACTTGGTATCAGAAAGAACATCAGTGGCTGTCATGTAGGTTTAGGTCTACCAGATGCAGGAGAAAAAGCAGACAGAGGGAAGTAAATTTTGAGAAATGGTTTCAAATCATCTGGTCTGACATCCTCTTGGCCTTTGCTGTAAAGAGAGATTGGAAGTGTGTGTGTGCGTGTGTGTGTGTGTGTGTGAGAGCAGAACACACACCCAAACACAGGAAACCATTTGGGTTAGCGGAGGAGGCTGCGCGAAAGTGGTGTGTAATCTCATTAATAAAGGGATCGGTTTCAGCTTCTGCAGTGTGTGTATATGTGTGTGATCAAGAGCAGTAGAGGCATCAAAACTAAGACTGACCATTCACAGATATTCAGCTCACTAAGAGACACAACCACCTTAACTTTATTGGAACCTACTACATTGTACTTCCACACTTTGGCCACTTTATTGGAAACCATACCTTGTACTTCCTCTGTCTGCTTGGACCATGCTGATACAGACCAATCCTGATATGCTGGAACCCACTCACTCCTACTAAGGAGAGCCCATATGGACAGAACCATACTCCACCTAACTCATGGAAACTCAATGAGGCCCACCTGTACACAAGGAACTGCCAACAACTGTTTCAACTGAAATTACTTTTGTTTATTTTACATTATTTATTTACTATTTTTAGTATTTTATTACTATCTGGTGTCAAACCTTCTAAACCTTGGTACCTCCCAAGGTTTCTTCCTACAGTTTAGGGGGGTTTCCTTGCTTTCGTTGTCTTTGGCTTGCTCAGTAGGGCCTCGGACCCATATTCTGTAAAGCTGCTTCACAATGCTGTTTTTCCACACCCTGGCCACTTTATTGGAAACTTATACATTGTACTTCCACACCCTGGCCACTTTATTGGAAACTCCTACATAGGTCTTTCCACACCCTGGCCACTTTATTGGAAACCCTGCCTTGTACTTCTACGCCCTATGCATTTATTGGAAACTCCTACATTGTACTTCCACACACTGGCCAGAATATTGGAAACCCTACCTTCGGCTTTCCACACCCTGGCCACTTTATTGGAAATTCCTACATTGTACTTCACCACCCTGGCCACTTTATTGGAAACCCTACCTTGCACTTCCACACCCTGTCCCCTTTATTGGAAACACCTACATTGTACTTCCACACCCTGGCCACTTTATTGGAAACCCTACCTTGCACTTCCACACCCTGGCCACTTTATTGGAAACACCTACATTGTACTTCCACACCCTGGCAACTTTATTGGAAACTGCTAAATTGTACTTCCACACCCTGGCCACTTTATTGGAAACCCTGACTTGTACTTCCACACCCTGGCCACTTTATTGGAAACTCCTACACTGTACTTCCACACCCTGGCCACTTTATTGGAAAATCTTTTCTTGAACTTCCTATCACTGGCCCCTTTAATTACAGACTGTCCACCTGTTGCTGCACTGTACAGCCCCTCTACACCATTGTTCTGTTTCTGAACACAGGACCAGATAGTGATGACGCATTCTTTCTTTAATCGTTCATTTCCACTCTAGACAGTGTTGTCTAGAAGTCATTCAGTCAACTCACTGCTTAGTCTAGACCACACTGGGTAGAGATGCAACTACTGTTATTACTTGAATAAACTTAAGCTGTTTTCCAATGGAGAAAATTGCTAATTGCCAGATCCAAGTTCTCTGGGAGAGGCCAAGACTTTAGGAGTTTTGGTGCTTTCAGCAGGTAGTTTAAATCAGAATGGAAGAAGGAAGGCTCCTATAATGTCAAGCGTATTATGAGGGGCAATCCTAGGCATAGACAACCTAGAAATCTATGGAAAGGGGAGCACCTACCCAAGGCTGAACTTCAAGACACAGCTTTGTAATACAGTGCTTGTGGAGTGCACAAAAGGATGTACCAACTTTAGACTAGTGAACCTAATCTGAGGGAATGCATTTCCTGTCTAGGATGACAGGAGAGCTGGAGAACAGTTTACTGGACCAGGGTTTGGAGCAAGGGCATTGCAGGAGATCAAGTTAATTATGTGTGTGAACGTCTTGCATTCCACATGCTTTATGTCACTGGATTATCACATCAATAGCTGGAAGGAGACTCTGAATGTATGTGAGAACACATAGAGCCATATTGTTTGCCTGGAGTTATCATGGCCAGAACTGACTCGTTGCCTTTGGCCTCTGCCTAGTACAATGCAAGCCTTGTGACCAGAGAGCTAGTCTATGGTTATAACGTTGGGCTGAATTGCTTTGTCATAACCTCCCTCAATCATTCTCTCCCATTTGCATTCCCCATCCACTGGTCTCCATCTCATCACAATTGAAGACAACGGACTCCCTCCAGATCGCACCACCACCTTTGGCCCAGACGGATTCCCAAGACAGAAATCCAGACTAAAGGGTCCAAAGGCGAAGGCCAGGCGTGTGGCCCAGCTCGTGTCGCCCCATTTACCGCCTCATAAATCTGCCCAGTGTGGCAGCCCCACCACGCTAGCCCCTCTGGGGAAAGCTGTCCATTAAATGTGGTTGGCATTTTCACCCCAGCGATCCTGCCAGTATTCCCAATGCGGAACATCTCAAGGAATGCCTAATCTGTTTCTTTGCCAACGCCTCCTAGAGTGGCCTTTTCATATCCCAACAGCTTCTGACTGTTCTCTTATCGCACCATCTTCTCCACAGCGACCCCGAAGTCACAAATGCCGTGACTTTGGTTCCGGCCAAAGTTGCCAATGCATGACATCACAGGTTCTGCTTTGGGTTGGAATGTTCATGGAAGAACAGCTTCTTTATTACTGTGCATTTTTATGTGCAGTATCTCGTTTACGCACTCGTACTGAAAGCTTGCATCTACCAAGATTTCCCGGGTGGCACCGTTCAGCCTCGTTTCCTTGGTGCACTAGAGCAGGGAAGACCAGAGCCTCTTCAGGGGCAGCCTGTTGAAAAGGTTAATGCCCAACAGGCCTGTGCCGATGTCTTCAAAAGGCATAATGAAGATCTGGTGGTTAAGCCGTTCATCTATATGACCACACTGTGAAATCACAGCAGATTTCATGCTAATTTGAACTGACATGGGGCCCAGTAATTTCTATGACAGTCCCATTGACTAAATTTGCCTGGAGTTCCAAATTTTGGTCACTCATTTATACACGGGTCCAGTGCTGGACTTTATTTCCTTTAAGCTGTCCGGCCTAAGTGACCCGCTGAAAGCAGCTCTTCGACATCAGTCTTACACATTAGTACTGATCCAATCTGAAAGCTGAAAGCGCTGACTTGGGATCAGGTTTCCAGTCGGTGGGTCCTGACTCCAGATATCAGGAGATAATGGTCCCTGGTTGATCCTGGATTATTAGTTTAACATCAGTGGTCCCAATGAAGGCAAGACTTTGTTCCGTGAGCAAGTAATGTGAATCTCAATGGGATACACACTACGTATGTAGAATATACTGAGGCAGTTTTCCAAACCAAAACTTTACCGGTCACCAGATGAAATGCAATTAAAAAATGAAGTAAACAAAAACAATCAGGAAGAATGTCTTCAGGGGACAGAAGGCATTCTTTTCACATAATAGCGAATATGATAAATGTGCTATGGGTTGGCCCTGCATTGGCCCATAGTCAGCTGGGATCGATTTCAGCTTCCCCACGACCAGAAACGAATAAGCAGTTTGGACAATAGTTGGAATGGAAATTTAATTTGAAGAGTGCACAGAAAGTAATGTTGTATTTTCACATGTTTGTTGGACAATACATGATCAGCTATACACAATACAAGTTTGAATTAATTTAAAGATACCCATATAATATATGCAATGAAATAAAATGATTTAATAATAAATAAATTACAGATTATTCAACAAAACATGGAATTTTATATGAATCCTGTGCAATTAAATTATATAATGATTTATTAATTGCAAATTATAAAAGAAAATAAATATACAGGCAGTTTATTAATCGCATGAAATGAAATGATACACTGGTGTGTTAAGTTCAACCTATAAAATCAACCAAATGAACCCACATTATTTAAATTCTATGTAATGAAATTTACAAATTATACAGTGGTGTGTTAATCTCAGGCAATAAAATTAACCCTTATAAAATAATCATAGGTAATATAAATTTGATGCAATAAAATTATATACTTTATGAATTCCAGATGATAAAATGAACCACAAAAAATAATCCCAAATTGTATTAATCCTACTAGTCTATGGCTCTGAAATGATTTAATGTAATCTTATACTAATCCCATGCTATAGAACAATCCCCAGATTATATCAATCCCATGTTTCCCACTAAAATATCCCAAGAACACAAGCTCATGCTATAAGTTGTTTTCAAGTAGCGCTGCTCACCCCTAGTGTGAGCAAGTGTGAAGGACTGCACGTATACAGGAGGACAAGAAGAGGAGATGGATGGAGGGAAGTGAAAGGGGAGATGGACATGCTGTATGAAGCAGATGGGATGGATAAGAGGAAGGGAAGGAAAGACAGAGAGAGAAAGGAGGAGCAGATGTGGAGAAGCGAGTGCGGTCGATAGAAGAGATGAAGTTTCTCTCCTGCCCTATCAGGTTTCTCGCCCTGACCTCTGCAAGTGACTATCACATTCTGCTGCAGAGAACAGTCTCACACACACACACACATACACATGCCCACAGAAGAAAACCTTCCCTGCCCTCTCTGCCGTGACGAAGCTTGCTTTGGCACAGACTCCCTATTCCACAATAAGAACACAGTAAGGAAATGACAACAATCATTTTCCGCAGCTAACCACACTCCATCCTACCTCACACTAACACCTGCAAGCGTGCATGGTAAGCTGCCATGTACAGTATAGAAGCCAAATAACATGGTCTAATTGAGGGATTACTGGAGCCTGTACTTTTCCCAGGTTTACAGCTCAGACTGACATGTGATATTATGCAAGAAATAAATTGCAAAGGAGATTCCAATGCGCAGGATTTGGAGGAGTGTCATTGTATGTATGTTGATGCGCTCAACTATACTGACATTACTCATCTGAACAAAGTTGGAGAAAAAATAATGTCAAGCTGTTCTGGACAGAAATGGCCTGGCAAGGCAAGTTTAACTTGGTTTTGAGCTTCTTTTTAAAAGTATCTCCAGGTGGATTAGACCTGATCTCCATGGGGAGCTGGTTCCAGCAGTGGGCTGCATAATGACCCTGTTTAGTTACAGCTCTGGTCTCCAAAAGCTGACCTGGCCCCCTGTTCTACGAGACCTTCCAGGCTGGTATTCTTTGAACGCTTGGACAGACGTTTGGTTGTATGAGCCGTTGTGCATGGTGTTGAAAATAAGTAGTTACAATTCGTAGTTACTTAGTTTAAAAGTAGGTGAAATACTTCAAATAAAAGGAATAAGTTAGAGAAAGTAATGTCTGGGTTACTTCTAAATGTCATTTTTCTTTTAAGACGCAGATTAAGGTTGTGCAGTTATTCACCTGAGCCACTGCACTGAGTGTATTTACTGTGTTTGCTTTCACTTGTGAGCTGAGAATAATTCAACAATCATGTGGCAAATATGGCAGAGCCACTGCCATAAAATCCACACAGAAAAAGGATTTGAACACTAGTTTAATGGAATTATCCATCTCAATTTTGGCCAAATTTGACAGCACTGTTGAACTTTTCATACAAGACAAAGTAATGAGTAACAAGGCCATTTAAATGTCAGTAATTGTATATACTTTTTCTTGAAGGATGTTGAACACTCCATGCAACAACAGTTTCTTCAATCAATTACATTGGATTTCTGATAAACTGGCAATGTATGTATAATTAATGTATTTTTAATTCATATACCGTATTTCAACAATGATAGGGCCGCCCCATTCTACAAGCCACAGAAAATGCTCATTTATATTTTAAAAATCTAAGATAAGCCGCCTCATGTTATTTGCCGCAGTGTTACGGAATTTACTGACCTGAAGTAGAAGCATCTAACTTGCCCCCTGGAGACCTTTGCAATTACACACCTGTAGTGACATTATATTGTAGTTGAGCATAAACAATTAAATTTATACAATTTGGAACTTACCGATATCAGGCAAGAACTACGCTACAGAATTTAAGCTCCAAGCAACATTTGTAATATCCGAGATGAACACGTCCAACATTAGTGATAGCAAAGCAGCACAAGTTGCAATTGATAACATTTACAGATCTGAATTTGAAGGATTGGACAAAAGGTATGCCTAATCATTTTGTAATTTCATTTTTGCTAATTTTATTCTGAAGATTTACATGTAGACATATTATTGACATCACTGCGTGACGGAGCAGTGCAGAGCCGTGTTCTAGCAGTAAAGAAAGGTTTTTTTTCCTCTCGCCAGAATAGGACAACCAGATTGTGAGATTATGCATAGTATAGCTAATCATATGCTGCATTTAGACAAAATCAACTCTACAACTAGCCTACCATGATGGCTAGGCTAACTGCTAACCGATGCTAGTTCCAGCAACGTGTTTGTTTCCTGTTTCAAGTGCAGTGTTGTGGGGGGAGCAATGCATTATGGCTTGTGTAGTGTGTGGAGCGGAGAACGGGAGGAAAAAGCTGTGTTTTTAGCGGAGAGTTGTAGCCTTTTAGCGAGAGAGCACGGGTTAGCAACGCACATTGAAGCAGCTTTAAAAATTGGAACAGGGAATAGAAATTGTGCTCTGTGCTGAGAGAAAACAGAAATAATTAAATGACCTGCCACTGATCTATCTTTATTGCTGCAGTAAATGGTACATTTAAACTCAACTAGTCATTTGGTGATGTCCTCTTTTTGTACTGAATTATACTTCTGGCAAATGCGTTTTCATGTTTTTAGATTTAAGCAAGCAGCACCCAACACCAGGTTTGCAAAATCAATATGGCCTAAAGTTGGTGAGTTCACTTTTAAACTTTTAATTAGTTTAAATTAACTTACCTAATTTAGTTACATTGCTAATTACCTTCAAAAGCAACAAAATTACATATATGAACATTTTACATTTGTTCATTTGGTTCGTGTTTTTGTCCAAATGACTTCCAGGTACAGGAACAATCAAGTATTAATTCAGATATGACAGCTTCAAAGTAAAGTTTAACACTTAGAATACATAGAATACAGTGCATGTGCTACAGCAGTGCAGATTGCAAGTGCTACACTACGCTAAGCTAGAAAGAGAATAACACATTTTATGTTAATTATTAAGTGCTTATAAGCAAGTGTATACAGATGACAAGTGCCACGGCATAAACAACATGAAATATTACAATCTAGTAGAGCTAAAATAGAGTCCAGGACATTCCTCTTTGTCTTTAAGAGCTTCAAATAAGTACAGTTTATTAGTTATCATGTAGTTAGAAGATTTTACAACATAAACTATAATTATGATTGCTGAATTATCAAAGAGCACTAAAAAGAAGTACAGGACGTTATACACCGTCAATAAAAGCAAGACGTTATTACAATACTTTAAATGACATATTTGCAAGTAGCATGAACAATGAGTAGGAAACAATTCAGTAAATTGACTGTATGTCTCTGTTCAGATACATACAGTATCTACATTACAGTAACGTTACTGTGTAAATCATTACTTTGCACACTGGTTGTAATTGGAATGCTGAATGCAGGTCATAAACTCAACCTTTATGTGTCTGTATGTGTAATAAAGTTGTTTCCACACTATTAGTGTTGGGAGATTTTGTTGTTAGTCAAATGAATGCACCTTTAGGGCCTTAGTAATGACCATCTGAGGAGGCTAGCTAGCGTTAAAGCCCCTTTATACACTTTTTTCCCCAATGAAGCCACAAAATGGCAATAAAATGACTACAAATGAAATATTGTGTGAAGTTTAATGGAATAAGTGGGACATTTTTATAGTCCACCATTCCTTGGTGAAAAAATAAATTGATACGGTCATGTCAGGATTATTATTTTTATAATGATCAGTGGCCTATAAAATAATCCTTACAAACCAATCAGCCATAAAACCACCAGCTTAATATTATGCTGGTAGTAACCATACATTGCCAACAGAAAGCACCCCTAACAACACCTATGTCCCATTAACCCCCTTGCCCCAGTATTGACCCCAGGGCTACGGCCCTGCCTAAGGGTAACATTGGCTACGCTTAAGGCAATAATTCAGGAAAACACTTTAGAAACAGGTGAGGTGAACAGTCGGCCGTTGTGACCCGTAAGAACTTGTGGGCATTCGACTGTAGCCCACACTATGCCTTCTTGGCAAGGGCTCAGGTGTTACGGCATACAATGCAGGGGATGAGTGAGTGTGGCCTTTATGAAGGGGAGGAGAAGAGTGCATAGGAGATATGGGATGATAGAGAAGGAGAGAGAAAGACAGATACATATAGACAGCAAAAGGAAGCGGTGGGGAGGGGGGGAGGGGGAGGGCATTTTGTACACAACAAAGAGGATCTCTGTCCATGATGGTGTCTGGTGTCCCTTCTCTTGGGACTGCGAGTGTGTGTGTATTGATATGTATGGGGCTTGGAGCGGGAACAGGGAGTGGTTGTATCTCTCTCTCTCTCTCTCTCTCTCTCTCTCTCTCTCTCTTTCTCTCTCTCTCTCTCACACACACTGGAACAGAAGTCTGTAAAACAATGTGCTTAATGGGCATCCAAGGGCCTGGACTGACAAAGCCTGTTTTGTTCTGCTGGGGCAATTTAAATGCTCCAAATTAAACAAATACGTACATTTCAGAATTTTTGGAGTAGATGTTTAGTGTCTAACCTACTAGCTTAAGCAGCTGTCAACACCACTCCAGTCTGGCGCACAAAGGCAGCTCTTTCTTTTTACTGGTAGGCTGCGGAAGTCGGTCCGAGGTCATTTTTGGTTAATGATTAATACTAGGAGTTCATCATTTCTGTAGGACACGATCTTGTAGCTTGTACTCCTCTTGGTTTTACAGGTTAAAACAAGTAAAAAATCCAATTTACCCACATTTGGTGAGCTCACAGAGGTCGGTAGTGTAAAATGAAAATAAAAACATGATGCGAAGGTTTCCTGTAGACCTGTATTTGACAGAACGTAGAGCAAATACAATGTATCAAGTGTAGAAACTGAAAAATTTGTATTGTTTCATTACAATACTATATATTTTCCAGAGAAGGTCTTGTTTATTTCAGCAAGACACTGCCAAATTGCATTTTGCACATTCACAATAGGCAACATTATAAAACTCTAGCAGACTGTGTCCTCAGTTCCTAGATGTTTACAGTTGTTGTTCAAAGAAGCGGTGATGCAACACAGTGGAAAACCATGCCCCTGTCCCAACTTGTTTGAAATGTGCATATTCTACAAGAGCACACTTTACAAAAAGGATGCGTCATTTTAGTTGCCGTTGGTGGCTGATTCTAATGGCTTAAGAAATCAGCATAAATTACATGACTAAGAATTTCCATACTCATTGAAAAAAATATGTTGAAACATTGTTTCTTAATGCTATTGACATGCTATTAACCTTTTGGAATTAATCATAATTTTAAGCTTTTTCATTAGAACAGCCTAAAGTATACTCAGTAGGCAGTTTTTGAGCTATAAGCCTGTTTGAACACGAGGAGAAACACCATGAAGGTGGCAGTGGAAGCCTCATCCACTGTCAGAACAAAAAAAAAAGTTTTGAGGCTCTGAGCTCACGGTTTTAGCATTGCCCTTACTAGAGACTAGACCCAGAAAAACAATATAACTTAATATAACTATATAAATTACTTCTCCACTCCTCATCAACAATACTTTTACTTCTCCACCCCCTCGCTAACAATATTTTTGACTTCTACACTGCCCTTGTCAACAACACTTCTACTTTTCTACTCCCTCATCAACAATATTTGTATTTTTCTATTTAACAATAACAATCTTTTCACTTCTTCACCTTCCCTTCAACCATATTTTTATTTCTCTACCCCTCGTCAGCAATATTTTCACTTCTCCACCTCCGCTTCAACAATATTTTCACTTCTCTACTTCCCCTATTTTGATCATTTTCCTTATAAAAGCTTCAAAAATATAAACTAGAACTTCAAGATTCAAATTCTTCAGGCTAGCTGTAGGTAAAATAAGTATTCACAGTAGAGCATGATGCTGAAAAAGCTCCTTGAAGGTTGCAGAAGATTCTGCAGGATTAATAGAGGTAGCTTGTTCCATCCAGGAGCAGCCACACATGAGAAGAACTAGGAGGTAGGCTGCTGTAGACTGTCCAGTTCTACGTCCCGCTACCCTTGTTTGTCCTGAATCAATAGCGGCCGCGCCCTGTGGTCCCTTTTCACTACCCAACCTCCCCCAAAATGGCCTAGTTACACATATACCCTGGGGCCTCTATTCTCCCCATGGCCAGAATATCTGATGGTCCTCAGTGTGTCCATCCATCTGTCAAGCTAAAAGCTCCCACATCCTGTAGCTCCAGGCCAGGCCTGGCTCATTGGGACTCCACTGCTCCATGTCTCATCTCCAACCCTTACCCCAGTTTAATGTCTATTAGGCCTGACTCAGAACAAAGTGTGTTTATTATAGCTTCCAATCCAATCATGTCTAATCAGATCTACAGGAACATTTTTCAGTCTGTTACTGTATGGGGACCAAATAAAGCAGCCATGCCAATAATGTTGTTTCCTCCAGACCCTTTCAGATTGCCTGAGGCCTAATGTTGATCTCAATTTCTAATTTAGAGTCAATTTCAGAACTTCCTCCCAAAAGATTAAGCATAACAGACCAAATATGGCAAGCAAGATTACATTTTTTCTTTTCTGACAGTTTCTGTATCATGTTGTGTTGGACAGATGTTGAGTCTCAAAAATCTTTGAAACCACTACCTTTCACATCCAGGGACTGGCCACTTTATTAGAAAACACCTACCTTCCACTTTCACTCACTGGCCACTTTATTAGAAACACCTACCTTCCACTTTCACTCACTGGCCACTTTATTAGAAAACACCTACCTTGTCAAGTCAAGTCAAGTCAATTTTATTTATAGAGCGCTTTTTACAACTGACATTGTCACAAAGCAACTTTACAGA
>JBBIGC010157624.1:0-17096 GCA_037576955.1 Lepidarchus adonis
TTTGTTTCTGAGTCAAGAAATATATTCGTGAATGGTGTGATATTCATTTGATAATATTGAAACTAAACTCTCTCCATGAAAAAATGTCTAAAAGATATCGATTTTGAATGTACTTCCATATCATTGCTACTGCCTAGGTAAACTTTCCAAAGACTAAATGCATTTTTTGTTTGATTTTTTAGAAGCATGGTGTAAAAACATATAAATGTAAATGTGTTCAAATTAATAAATACATAAATTGTAAATTAATACATACAATTTTGCAGTCATTTCCATAATTTGAATAAATTAAAACAGTAAGTACACCCTTACATTTATTTGATCTTTAAGTCCATAAAATTAGAAACCGGCGTTCCAGATGAGGTGCCATTGATTAGAACCTCCTGCAGGTCTGCTGTTCTCTTTGCTACTGTGCAGTGTTTGGTGTCTTCATGCCAAATTTCTGAGGTCAGCACTGTACTTACTTTCACCACTGAAGAAGAATGAAGTGTTTTCAATCTATTGATATTTTCATTGAATATATAAAAAGGTACCTGGAGTATGTCTCCGCTATTTACAGGTACTGTATTAAATGGTGGGAAATGTGAGATGTTTCCTTTTTGCCCTGTGATGGCTTGGCCTACTGTCCCTGCCTTGTGGCCATAGTCAGCTGGGGTCAGCATGCATCTCAAATTGGATAAGAGGTTTAGAAAATGACTGAATAAATGAATTTTGCCTTGGGGTGTATTTATGTCACACCATATTGTGCATCAAAATATGAACTATAATGTATTTTATTTTGTTTAACACCATTTTAAAACTGATGTGTGTTTCAGATAATTGTCTTGTACATATTTTCTTCTTCGGTCAGTGGGACGTTGGCTTCCAGGATTTGTTGATATCTTGTAGAATCTATTCTATATTAAAATATTCTGTTCCACTGACTGCCACAGAACTCTGAAACACATCGGGTCCATATGTAATTTGCCCAGGGCTACCCAAACTTCTGAACACAACTGTATCTATGTGTACTCTTTGTAAAACTGAATATACTGCTTATTTATAGAATGGACACAAAGCTATAGACACATAAAGCGCTAGCCCTGGAGGCCAGTTACATTTATGCAGCATGCACAATGAAAATATATTGAGAAACATAGTTAATTAACCTCAAAATCCCAATTCTCCATAATAGGAAATACATCTGAACAAAGGTGAGGATAGTTACAAGAAATCCTGAACTTTCCGTCTGCCAGAAAGGAGGGCGTACCCGAGGTCCTTCAAGCACAATGCAGCTCTGATGATTGGCAGTGGTGTATAAACACAAGGTATAATATAAACCTCATTAGATTTACTTTGACGTGAATCAGAGAGATGGGAGAGTGTCTATGTTGCTGTCTAGTCCACAATATGTTTACACTAGAGTATAAATGTACATGTTCATGCATAACGAGCTGTATACATGGTATTCAGAGTAATTGTGTATTTTCATACATTCTCATAAGGACTGAAGGTTTGGGTTTACTGTTTTTGTTTATTGCTTATGTTTATTGATGTGTAATCATTGTGGTGCTTGTGCACTACTGAAAAGGAAAACATGTTCAACTTTCAAAAAATTTGAAATTTAGTTATTGTAATGTGGAAAAAATGATTTTGATGCATATGCCAACATATGTGCATTAAAGTATGTGTATTGGTTACATTTCTTACTCCTGGTTTTCTTTACGGCAATAGCACACGTCTCATAGGGAAACAAATACAAGATGTGTGTGTTGAGCCAAACTGACCGAGAAGACGGTCTTATTCCAGTATGACCGTATGAGTTGGGAACTGAATTTGCACATTAACCATAAAGTAACTGTAATCCCTGTTGCTGATTCATATTTTCTAATTATTAATAGCTTACACTCAGCCATTTCCATGATTTTACATAGCATGTCCGGCCTAAACTATTTTAGATGAGAGAGAAATTATTCATCTAATTTTGTTTAAAGGTTTTTCTTTCCATTTGTGGGTGTGCCCAAAGCTTAAAAAACATATTAATATACCTTTATGAGTGGAGCACCCATTGCAGTAGACACTGAAATCGGCCTTTATCGTTAAACATTGCCTAACCACTGTAGCATGCTCTGCAGCTGACTCAGTAGATACGGTTCATTTATGTGGACACTTGAATGACCAGAACCTTATAAAACATAATCCTGCTGTTAATGTGCTGCATTTGAAGTGTATATTGATAAATAATTTGAATTAAGTTGCATAAAAATAATTACATACACTAAGGGTGCATAATGATTTGGAATGGATGCCACAGATGTAACATTTTACTTTCCATAAAGAACCATGGGTGAGTGTTAATTACCATTTAAAGAGCCTTTAATATAGCGATTCGCCAAAAAATTTAAGGTTCCTTGCATTATGATGTTTCATTAAAGGTGAAAAAGAACCACCCATTGAAAAATTGTGCTTTATAGAACCTAAAAGGGTTCTTCTGTGATATTACTCGAAGAACCCTTTCTGTCACCCTTTTCTTAACAATGAATCAGTCATTATTGTGCTCTGGAAAAGCAGTATTTCTTTCATTTAATTGTAAAACTAATAGAATAAAATAAATCTAATGGGACAGCATGGTGGTGCAAGTACATACAACTCACTTCAGATGTTATTTTCATGGTATGTTCTCAAATAGACAAAGTCTTTAAAGTCTTTATAGTAAGATTATCTGACCACAACTAGCTGCTTTACTGCATTCGAATGCACTTCTGTACAACTGCTACACATCATACAATGTGCTTATCATGTTTATATGAGTGTAAAAAAGTGACAAAGTGAATTTGACTACACAAATGCTTTATTTTACTCTGTTGTTCCCTTATACTTCACATTTTAACACAGATCTTCTCTAGAGAGCTACATATGTGCTGAATTTAACTACAAACCTATTTTAACTAACAAAACAACTGTGACTTCCTTCAGACAGAACAGAAGCAAACAAAATCTATGCAGAAATGCTCATGCATCAACTCTGTAAGAGCTTCTGGGAACCGAACGATTTATTTTATCTCTGTGCTTATTAACTGTGTCCCAGAGAAAGATATTCAGGTGTAACAAGAGCCTGACTAATGAAAAAGCAAGAGTTTGTTTTACTTGGTGATTAAGAGTCTTCTTTGCTGTTGATTTTGGTTGAACTTTGTAAAATACAAAGGAAAGGACTTTGCTCTATAAAGGCCAAAGATAATATATACTAATACTGAAAAGGCATAATTAAATGATTGAATTATATAACAGTGACACCACCAGCTGTGTTTGTCCTAGAACACTTCTCAGCCTAGAACAGGCTGTGAGTGCTCAGCAGTTTTAGGGACAATCTGGAACTTCTAAGATCTTGGGATGGAGGTGTTAGTTTATCACTTGACTTTGGAGAAGATGATCTGAATGGCCAACGGTAGGAGAGTGATCTTGTTAATTTAGCCCCAGAATTACTGAGGATTAGTATATGTTTGAGATGGTAGAAAACAGCACATTGTTTACAATGATTTCAAGACTCTTTACAAGATCCTGCTCTGGAAGAGTATTTTATACAATTAACAGTCGTTTCGCTGCCATCTCCTTCCACCCAACAGGTATTTAAAAGCAAAGATCGCAGGGATTCAATGTGACGCCAATGAAACCTGTTGATACGCAGCAAGTTGCTACAATGTGACGCACTATCAAAAGGGGAAGACTGTGTTACCACAGCATTTTGTCTATGAGGTTATGAAATGCTGTAGGGTCACGTGAGAGCAAGCAGTTTTCTAAACAGACTCCATTAATTGTAGTCAAGTCTATTATGCAATGGAGCAGAATGGGTGCTACTGAACATTCCTACTGAACACAAGCTGCTACAGTAGTGATGTAATTCAACATGAGTAAAGTAAGCTGGAAAAACAAAGAAAAATGGTTAAAATTGGGGCAAATTCATATAATATTTGCATCATAGTCCAAATGCCTTCACTCCCCAAGCAAACCCATTGGCATAACTAAGTCCTTAAAATAGAATGTATCAGAAGCAGCAAGTTTAACAAGAAGTTATGTTTGATGAACAAATGGAATCAAATATACTGCTCTTCTAGCTATTTAGCAAGTATCAATATATAACCATCAAGTGAGCACCTGAAGGTGTTAAAGGAGGAGCTGTAATGATTGAGAACAAGCCAGAGGTCTGTTAAATACTTTATTAAAACACAACTGAAGTGAAAATACTGAAATTCTACTCAGAAACATACATCATTAGAAAGAAAATGTGCTAAAGTGTTGTAATAGATACTCCTTTGATTCTTTTCACTCATTTCAGAATTAATTAACACCACCTCTTGGTCCATAGGCATGTCGTGGTTTAGTGCATGTAGGCTTTGATGATCACATCATTCTTGCACTTTCTCCATGGAAAGGTCACTCAGATGCTGTATGATATCAGAGTGGGTGGGGAAAAATGTCAGGCCATCTACCTCCATCCCAAGGTTTCCTGTTTTTCCACTGCGCACCCCATACTTCACCAGAATACGGAGCAGCTCCTCCTCCTGCATGAAAAACAAGCCTATTTGAGAATGCTTGAGGTAGGCATTTTTCTGCTATGCTACAATGCTAATTCCCAGCCTTTTTTTTTTCTTTCATTTGTGGCCTTTTAATCCAGACTGAGCTTCGTTCTATGTGGGTTTTATTCTGAGGCACATGTGGGTGTGGGAACAAAATACAGGAAAGACATTATTACAGTGTCAAACCAGTGAAAGGAGACAGCCAGACAATAGGGAAGGGTGGTTGAAAAGAGAGGAAAATGGAGTGAATGGAGGGTTAACATGGTAGCACTTCAAGCCTGAGCTCCAGTGGCTATTGTAATTATATCTCGGTCAGGAGCAGGTTCTGAAGTGGTCAGAAGTAGGCCACATATAGAAAAATGACCTGTGTTGTTGACTAGCTTATCCTCTAATGACTCACATAGCCTTGGTCTTTGTAGAACAGAGCAAAAACCCCAGCCTAGTGCATAGCTTCTACTCAAGCATAAGTCCGCGCACACACACACACACACACACACACACACACACAACCAGATGTCGATTCTTACATAATCAGCAATGTTAAGTGACACAGTCCGAATCAGCTTGACGTTGGTCATGATCCATGTGATGCAAAGTTCTCTACACAGATATACAGATCCGGATAGACTAGGTCTAGTCACCTCAGGCAAGACTGGCACACACCTCTTCCTGTTTGATGAAACAACAATTTGAGTCATACCTTGGCTATGGACGGCAGGTTAGCAGCCCACAGGCTGTGCTCTTCAGGTGTAGGGAGCAGCCCCAGGCCCTTCTGCACATAGCGCCGATGGATGGCACACAGGTTCAGAACATACAGGGCACATGCCACAGCATAGCCACCCCAGTTAGAGACTCCTACATAAACCAGAGACAGAGACAAGTCTGAACACCCTTGTCAAATAATATTTCTTATTGATTTTATAAGTGAAGCTAAATTTAAGCCCATTTATAATTTCTCCAATATCTTAAATTAAGTAAATAAAAACAAACAGTGCATTAAAATATGCAAAAGTGGTGTTCTGTGTTGCAGTGACTTCACTAAGGGTTCATATAATTAATACTTTTATATGATACAGTGGTGTCTCATGTATTTTTCCAGATAGAACAGAAATACGAAAATGTGAATATGTTAATGTGTTCATGTTTCTACTTTAGTTAAAGCCAAAAACTGTCCCATTAGTCAAAATACAATGATATGACATAATACAACAGCATATACTGTTACAGGGGCATAATTACACCCAATGTACTGGGACATGCCTGGAATGGGCCTTCTTATTCAATATGATGCTATGGAAATCTTATATCATATAGAAAATCAGACATGCAGAAATAGGACATATAAACACGCCTGTCTGTCTGTTCTGTGTGTTCTAGTGAGGTCTACTGAGGTCATTTAGTGTTGGTGGTGGAGTCAGGGGTCAAAAAGACAATATGAGTTAGAGGTGGGACACTGAAGCACATGCCAGAGGTCAATCTGAGTTGCTTTCTTCTAAAGCTGGAGTGACTAAATTCTGGAAACTTCTGCTCCTCCTCCTTCCTGTGTCGGCAGGATGAGCCAACAGATGAGCCAAGCGTCTGAGTGCTCAATTACAATGTGTACGTAACTGATCTGTTATCTGGAGTGTATCATTTCTCATATTGCTACAGTGCATGTAAATTCCTGATGTATGATGCAGGATGAAGGTCTTAAAACTTGTCAAGATCATTCTGGCCTAGTGTTATTTTTGGATATGACAGTCTAACCTATCACTGAGGCAAACCTAAAAAGATTTGGCTAATAAGACAAAATCTTTTATTTTTCCATGATAAAAATGGTTGGCTTTTATCAGAAAAGTCTATATAAACTCAGTATATCTAAAACTGTTGCAAATGGAGGAGCATGAGACATCGCTATCAAGCTGTCATTACGGCAAATGGTGGAAACACTCACTACTGACATTGCCAATTTTTGTTATTTGGGGCTATGCCTGTTATTGTCTTAATTTTGGGGGTAATAAATATTAAACTAATGAAAATGGTGTTTTTTCTCATACATACAAGTAAATAGTAAAATAAATACAGTAACATCTTTCTCGGTTTGAAACTAATAGAACCTTTTGCCGCTAGATCACAGGACAAAATGATCCACTTTCTGTTCTGTCAATGTTATAAAAGCCAAAACTTAGGCTTCAGATTTAAATGTGGTTGGGGCATCTCTCAGTCTAGCTTTCTCTGCCGTCTCCCTGTTGGTAACTTCTTCTTAAACTTTCACCCAATTTTCCTGTATTCATTTGAGCATGGCCCTATCCCAACTTTTCTGAGACTTTTTAAAATTGTATTTTTGTTCTGTTATGAATAAACTATGTTAATGAGATTTGCAAATCATTGCGTTTTACACTGTGTAAATTTTGGGGGGAGATGGCATTGTAAAAATGCATGTTACAATTCATAAATAACATTATGTTGTAATCTACATGACATTATTTTTCAATAATAGAACAAATTATCAATATAACAAGTGATTCAAACTTAAACCGTGCATTTCCTACACACCTGCTGTGATAGCGAAGTCAGCGGCGACATCACAGGCAATGAGACTGCCGTTTGGCATATAAGCCTTCACTGCTTCTTTCACTTTTCCCATGCCCAACTCATTGCCACCATCTCCAATACCTACAAACACATGCACACACGTAATGGGACACTGCTGTATTCTTTAATTGTGCAAAAACAAAAACAGATTTCATTATTAAATTCATTTCAATTGATTTGTTGGCATTAATTGATTTTGTCAACATTTCTTAGAGTGGTTGCAAATGTGATTGCTTCTAAGCACAAAGACTTCCTTACATCTAATCACTACTAGATGGTATTACTACTCACTTCCTCCCTCCCTCCCTCTCTCTCTCTCCCATACACACAAGATAAGAAATGATAATATGATATGATGTGAGTGTGTGTGCTAGCTTAACCACTTCCAGAGCTTGAGAAAGATCGGTGCGTGTTCAGTGCAAAGTTACCATTCAGTGGCCACTTTATCTAACCAACCTTTCATTAGATTCAGTTATATCGGGAGCTGCTGAAAGTCCATTCAGTAAGTGTTTAAAACAAAATAAAATCATGCTGCATTTCACTGTATCCATGTTTATTGGTTCTTTTTTACATTTCTGTTGTAACACTTTGCCTGGCAGCCTTAGAATGCCCACTGCCAATGACCTCAGCAAAAAAAACAATGCCAATGAATAAGCTGAAGTCTAGCAACAGGAATTATTTAGCAACAACATGACTATAATTCTGATGAAATGTATTGTGAAAATGATATACACTCACTGGCCACTTTATTACTGTAGGTACAATAGGTTCAATTGCTTGTTAACACAAATAGCTAATCAGCCAATAACATGGCAACAACTTCATGGATGTAGATGTGGTAAAGGCAAGTTGCTGAAGTTCAACCCAAGCATTGGAATGGAGAAGAAAGGGCAAAGGGATTTAAGTGTCTTTGAACGTGGCATGGTCATTGTTGCCAGAAGGGTTTCTTTGATTATTTAAGAAACTGCTGAACTACTGGCATTTTTATGCACAACCATATCTAGGGTTTACAGAGAATTGTCAGAAAAATGCAGTAAGTGGCAGATGTGTGGAGATTTTTTTAAATTTTTATTTCAGAGGTCAAAAATTAATGAGGAAAGGTTTTGAGCAACAGTAGCTCAAAAAATAAACCACTGGTTACAACCAAGGTATGCAGAACACCATCTCTGAACAACATCGCCTTAAACCAGATGGCTAACAGCAGAAGACAACTGCTACTAGGTGCCACTCATGTCAGCTAAGCAGCCATTTTCACTGCCTCACCAAAATTGGACAATACAAGATTGGAAAAACATTGCCTGGTCTGAGGAGTCGCAATTTCAGCTGCAACAAAGACGGTAGGGTCAGAATTTGGTGTAAACAACATCAAAACATTGATCCATCCTTCCTTGTGTCAACAGTTCAGGGTTTAATGGTGTAGGAGACATTTTCTTGCCACACATTGGTCCCTTTAGCACCAACTGAGCATTGTTTAGATGCCACAGCCTACATGAGTACTGTTGCTATGTCCATGACCACAGTGTACCCGTCTACTGATGGCTACTTCCAGCAGGATAATGAACCAGATCACAAAGCTCAAACTGGTTGCTTGAACATGACCATGTTCACTGTACTCTAATGGCCTCCACATTCATAAGATCTCAATCCAGTAGAACAACTTTGGGATGCGGGTGAAAGGGAGATTTGCATCATGGATGTGCGGCCAAAAAACTGTGATGCCATCATATCAATATGGAATAAAATCTAATAAATAAAACTATGAAGAACTGAGGTAGGTTCAAACCAGTACTAGCAAGGTGTACCCAATAAAGTGGCATGGGAGTGTATATTCCTATTTCTTCAATTAAATTTGATCTATTTTTTTACTTTAGCCTCTTAGTAAGTATGAAATCACAGTATCAATAAAAACACATCATGGTGACATCGCTATTTTTAATACATTTGAGATTTTAGAGCTCATTAAATTGGGATTAAAAGATGCAGCTTAATTACAATATCATTACAAGTTATTATTAGCATCCAGTGCAGCACATGACGCTGTAGAGAAGTGCATAAACAATCAGTCCAGTTTAATCTACGCTGATAATGATCATCTGCCTGAAAATGTTTTGTTGTTAGTAAAGAAAAGCTACACACTGGTCAGCATTTATAACTCTTACCAGTGGTGGTGATGCCAGGGACAGTGCTGGCCGTAGTGAAGAGGTCATCTATAGGGTCCACCAAGTGCTTGATGTTTATTCCTCTCATGTTGTAGTAGTTACCATCAGAGGCTCTCCCACTGCGCTCTATTGCCACCAAGTGGTCATACCTGAATAATGTGGGACATCAACAGACTGGAGTAGGAGAGAATACATATTTTAAAATTTAAGATTTTAAAATAGAATTTAAAAATAGTTTTAAAATTTAAGATTTTAAAATACGCCAATGCTTTTTTTATTTGGAATTTGCTCATAGGTAGGAACCGAATCCTTCCAGTCCCAGGTCATACTTATTCATTTATGGACTGACACACATGTGCAATACCCATGTGAATACATATTTTAAAATTTAAGATTTTAAAATAGAATTTAAAAATAATTTTAAAATTTCCAATTCTTTTTTTATTTTTTATTTTTTTATTTGCTCATAGGTAGGAACAGAATCCAGTCCCAGGTTATTATGCACTTATGGACTGACACACATGTGCAAAGTAACCAGTTATGAATAAGACTTATATTTTTAGTAAAAAAAACTTGTGAATAAGGATCAATCACATTTTTACCTTTTTGATTCGAATGTGTGCATCATCGCATAAATAAATGAAGACATTTGAATTGAGCCAATAAAGAAGTGCAACATTATTCTTTAAGGTATGATACAGTATTTACACTGCACCTGGGCTTTGAGGGATCTCCATCATGGCAGAGAAAGTGCAGAGCTGAATCAGAGCCACTGCTCTCAAAACTCATCACTGGCACCGCACGTTTGATCACACCTGGACGTAAACACACATACACCTTCACATTATAGATATAAATCAAGGGTCTCACTTATTTAAGCCTGTATACTTTTTAAATCTCTCAGTACATGAGGAAAAATTAGCACAGGTCAATAAATAATGAGTCCTTCAAATTTAAAGCTGCTCTTCACAAAAACAAAAATTCTAAACATGGTAAACAATTCCTCTTTTAAAGGTCTTGCAGTGTAATGTATAGCTGTTTTTTTAGATGTTATATGCACATTTAGTTCTCACAAATTTCCATTGTCATTTATAACCCCATTTCTGGAAAAGTTGTTGTAAAATTCAATAAACAACTAAATCTGTGGTTTGTAAATACTCCTGAAGTAACAAATCAACATCTGATATCACATGCAGGGGCATCAGAACATGAGTTACTTGCATGTGTATATACAGTGGGTAAAATACAGTGATGTGAAAAAATGTTTGCCCCCTTCCTGATTTCTTATTTTTCTTGTTGATCTGTTTCAGATCAAACATAATTAAATATTAGTCAAAGAGAACACAAGTAAACACAAAATGTGTTTATGTAAAGCATTTTATTAAGGGAGAAAAAAAATATTTTCAAAATAACTGGTTGGGCCCTTAGCAGCAACAACTGCAATCAAGCATTTGCGAAAACTTGCAATGAGTCTTTTACAGCTGTGGAGGAATTTTGGAGAATTGGAGAAAATCTTTGCAGAATTGTTGTAGTTCAGCTACATTTGAGGGTTTTCGAGCATGAATCTCCTTTTTAAGGTCATGTCACAGCATCTCAATAGGATTCAGGTCAGGACATTGACTAGGCCACTCCAAAGTCTTCATATTGTTTTTCTCTAGCCAATCAGAGGTGGACTTGCTGGTTTGTTTTGGATCATTGTCCTGCTGTAGAACCCAAGTTCATATCAGCTTGAGGTCATGAACAGATGGCCGGACATTCTCCTTCAGGAGTTTTTAGTAAACAGCATAATTCATGGTTCCATTTATCACACCAAGTCTTCCAGGACCTGAAGCAGCAAAACAGCATCAGACCATCACACTACCACCACCATGTTTCACTGTTGGTATGATGTTCTTTTTCTGAAATGCGATGTTACTTCTACGCCAGATGTAATGAGACACAAATCTTCCATAAAGTTCAACTTTTGTCAGGTCAGTCCACAGAGTATTTTCCCAAAAGTCTTGGGGATTATCAAGATATTTTCTGGCAAAATTGAGACGAACCTTATTGTTCTTTTTGCTCAGCAGTGGCTTTCGACTTGGCACTCCACCATGCAGAACATTTTTGCCTTAGCTGAGGCAACTGAGGCAAATGAGGCCTGAAGTTCTTGGATGTTGCTGTGGGGTGTTTTGTGACTCCTTGGATGATGGTCATTGCGCTCTTGGAGTAATTTTGGTAAGTGGGCCACTCCTGGGAAGGTTCACCACTGTTACATGTTTTTGCCATTTGTGGATAATGTCTCTCACTGTGGATCGCTGGAGTCCCAAAGCTTTAGAAATGGCTTTAAAACATTTTCCAGACTGATAGATGTCAATTATTTTCTTTCTCGTTGTTTCCTGGATTTCTTTGGATCTCTGCATGATGTCTAGCTTTTGAGGTTCTTTTGGTCGACTTCACTTTGTCAGGCAGGTCTTGTTTAAGTGATTTCTTGATTGAGAACAGGTGTGGCAGTAATCAGGTGTGGTTAGAGATATTGAACCGTTATGTTTGAACGGGGGCAATCACTTTGTTGCTCAGGGTCATGTATGTTTGGGTTTTAATTTTCCATTAATAATAAAATGGTTCACTTAAAAACACATTTTGTGTTCCCTTTGACTAATATTTAAATTGGTTTAATGATCTGAAACATTTGACAAGTTTGACAAACAGTAAGTATTGAAAATGTCACCAATTTTCTAAGCAAACATATTTCTAAAATCAATAAGAATTAATATCATCTGGTTCAGTCCGAACTGATGGCCTATAAAAAGGACTCTCATTACCAAGGTGTCACAAAAGAAAAATCCTCCTAAAGAGCCCCCTAAAGACCTTTAAAACCTTATTGTTGCAAAACATAATAATGGCATTGGTTACAGAAGAATTTTTAAAAACTACTGAAGGTTCCAGTGAGCACTGTTGGGGCAATAATCCAGAAGTGTAAAGAATATAATGTTACTATAAACTGGCCATGACCAGGTTCTCCCCGCAGAACAGAAAGTGGATCATTTTGTTCTGTGATCTAGTGCCAAAAAGTTCTAATAAAGTTTCAAAATGAGAAAGATGTTTCTGTATTTATTTTACTATTTACTTTTTTACTATATCCCTGCTCTGTGTCCTATTGAAAATGTTTGGTATATAAACACCTGATTTCTTATATCAAGTAAGTTTGGGCAAAAATTCCACTTGCAATTAATATCTTCTAACCCAAAATGAGAGTTTTAAGACAAGCATTGAGGGCACACTGTCAAAAGTCACATGGTCTGGAAGCTCAACGCTGTGGGGGTGAATCTCTGAAAGTGTGCATGTGAAAACACTGTAAAAAGAGACATTTTTTGAAGCTTTAGCAAACGTGAACCTTTTAAAAACATTTTAAATTTCATTTAAAGCTTTCAAGCAGTGAGTTTCAACCTTTCAAATCTAATCATTGGTTCTGAATTCTAGCATTATATTCAGCCCATACTGAATTACAGTTTTTTTACATTTCAAAGTTGTTATTAAAAGCTAAAACAGCTTGCCACACACTTATAAAAACATTCCCAGAGCAACCCATGAGCTTTTTCTTATACTTTTTTTATATTAAGTATATATATATATATATATATATATATATATAAAACTATATCAGATCAGATCTTGATAAGTGGAAGTGGGTTCTATATTAGATCCATGTGTACACACATTCTAATGCATAAAAATAATTTTTTAAAACACATTCTGTGCTAAGAAGTCATGTATGCACACTTAATAAATTAGAAGAGAGAAGTGAGACTCCAGATTGTGCTACAATAGTAGAATATAACCCTAGTGAGGAGTTTCCTATCCTCACATAAGCTACAGCAGCCCTGCAGTATGGTCTAAACAGTGTAAATAATTTACCTTTATCAACAGCGTCCTCCATTATCCCTCTGTTCATTTCTAGGGCCCGCTGGTCCGTTACTATAACCACGTTTTTGTCAAACGATTGGAGCATTGCGGCCATTGCAATGGCTCCAGGGGGTCCGTCTGTCTCCTCTGGGGGGTTGTGCATGAAGTGTGTGGGGAAGCCAGTCGTGATGAGCACGGAGGATGAGTGAGAAAGAGACAGACAGGCCCTCAGCAACTCATCCTGAACAAACAGTGCACGAATACCCCTCTGGCCTGCACACAGACAAAGACAAACAGGCAACTCATATTATTTATAGAAATGGTTCATTTTCTTTTTCTTTTTCTTCTAAAGGTCTAATAATTGTGTGTGTGTGGTTCCTTCTAGCAATGTATTGTTCATTATTTGTACTCAGGCCCACCTGGGTCTTCTCCAATAAGCTGCTCAATTGCTCGAACTCGCTGAACCGCCCTCGTACTGGCCACACTGTAGTGCAGAGGATTCTGAGAAATGCAGAATGTCAATGGGGACTCTTCTGACTTTGAAGCCTGGTGAGAAACAGTGTGCTCCTCTTGATCAGTCAGAAACATGCAGCCTGGAGAGTGTGTGAAGGCAAGAGCAGGTTCTACAGATACATTAGAAAGGTAGAGTTAACACCAAGTCAAAAAAAAAGAATAGTTCTACTGAGCCCAAGCCATTAAGGAAAATACAAAATATTTCATTCACATATAAAAGACAGGAAACAGTTTATAGTACTGTTCAACATTTTACAGTCATTTTTATAATTTATTACAAACTGCAAAATCTCTTATGGAGTGTATACTCCAAAAAAAAAGGAACATTTTAGAAACAAAAAAGTTAAAAATAAAAAATTGTAATAACCACCTTACATTAATTACAGGGCAAATCATCTATTTTTTAGAGTTTTGAAAAACACACATTAATTATTACTTCATTCCTGATGCCACACAGCATTTTGATACTCTGAGTACACTCTTACTCTGTACATTTGCATTATGTCAAAATTTCATGATGAACAAACCAGCAGAAGTGGTCCAAAATACATTTTACATTACCATTCCTATTTTTTTTTGCTTCTCCTGTAAAGATGCATTCTTAGAAATAAAAGCTTTTGCTCCAACAGCAACATAAAGTCAGTTATTTATCTCTTACTGGTTCTCTGCACAGCCTCTGCTCCAGTAACCCCACAGGCCCAAAACACAGGCACATCCCCAGCATGGGGCTCCCCCGGGTCCCCATACTCTGGCTGAGAAACGTCTTTAATACCCAGCAGACCTGTAAGAACACACATTTTCAGGCTTTTATAAATAAATAAATAAATAAATAAATAAATAAATAAATAAATAAATAAATGTTGCTTTGACTTTGAATTTCTCTTTATTTACCGTGTTCTCTAAAACCAAAGCATTTTCAATAATCCATTTTATCCACAAACCTAACTTCAAACTTTTAGATTTACTGAGAGTTGATTACATGATACAGTGTGTCCTTGAGTTAGATCAAGGTTCTGCTAAATCAGAACTCATGCATGTAATGAAACCATATATTTATTAAACATGAATGAGTGGCAGCATATAGCTAACACAAGTTTCTCATTTGTTGTGAGATGTTCTGTGTTTCATGGGGAGCAATACGGGCGAAAAAGAGGTGGAAAGAGAGTTGCTTTCTGGGAGTCGAAGTTTGTTGTGCGGGTAAAATAAACACATAGATCACATCCACAGCAGTAATGAAGTGAAACAGTTCCTGATCTTTACTGTAGAATCTGCCTCACACTTAGGAGCCATAATAAAGTTTCCAAACAAGCAACACAAACGAGAGAGCAAACGGCACAAAGGCATCACCCTCGTATAGCGGCGCCAAATGCATTCGCCAACTAGTTCCCATGCACATTTATGTCGCAAACGCTGTGTAAAAAAAAAAAGCAGCCAGCAACGTAACCATGAATCGCCATGTAACCATGTATTTATTATCAGATTTATATGACTTTTTGGGATTGTTTAAGATGTTTAATCACATATGTTATAGAGGTTATACCTGGATGTCCTATGTGAACTGGGCCTCCATGTGCCAATGGCATTTGATGCGTGCACTGAGCCACAGTGTCCAGCTTGTCCGGTGGGATCGGGCGCATGGACACCACCATGGGGGAGTGAAACGGCCCAACTCTGACACAAGGCACAGATGTCTGCAAGGAGAGGAAGATTCAAAAGAGGCCAAATCTCCCAGATACCTTACAATTTTCAGCTCATCAGGAATCCTAAGACAAGATAAGTCCATGTTCCGCTTGATTTATACTATGTGTAAACTGGACGATAGAACATTACATAGTAATGGCCAGAGGAATTTATAGACTGCTGTTTGCATTGGGAAATTTTGCTTCTTCACTTGTCAGCCACAGGAGCAGAAAGCTGCCCAATCAGACACAATAAAAACTCGCCTCTGGGCTAAAGAAGAGCAGTGGATAGTCTGAGTGAGTGTTTGCATAATCAGTTCAACTAGATAACACAGACAAGCAAAATAACAATTTATTATCATCACAGTTTCCCTTTTAGAACTCTTAGAACTGCTGCAGGAAGTGTCCCCGGGTTTTGCTGCATAACGTGTCACCAAATAGCTCAAGGGCCACTATTACCAGATACAACCACCATAAGTGAAGGGACCACTTGTGGAATGATTAATAAGATGTGAACTAAAACCACAAAAGCAACTCTCAGTGGCGCATCATTTTCAATAAATGTACCTCAGAATGTAGAGATGACTCATTACCTTTCATTGAATTTTCTGTAGTGTTCTGAGGAACTATACAATAAATTCAGCAAAACTGGAAGCTTCTACTATAACTAATGTATTTGATTTGGAATCTAATATGTGTTTTTGTGATTAATACCTAACACAGGTATTGGCATTATGCTGCTCTATGGCTGAATTACTGCTAAACATAGACAAATGTTTCTACACTTATGTATTTCTGTGCTCTGTAGTCAGAAAAACACACACACACACAAACATATTTGTTCCCAAGAATCTACAGCATTAACATATATACACACACACATACACATACAAACACACATATATATACACATATATACGTGTGTGTGTGTTTGTGTATGTGACATGCAATAATATAAATATATATATATACATACATATATATAACTATAATATATACACACACACACACACATATACACACACACTACATACATACATATATATACACACACACATACACATTTATATTATTGCATGTCACAGAAATGTGGTTATATATTGTCAGGAATTGAAGGCGAGAGGCTTCAACTGCAGCTTAAACAGGTTTTAATGGGTAATCCAATAATCTAAGTCAAAAAACAGGCAAAAGGTTTGGCAACAAGTAAACAAAGTACAATGCTCAGTATGGTCAGCAGTAGCAAAACAATACTTTGCATGGTTCCTAGAGTGTTTCCGGTATATATAGGTCAAAACACAGGTGAACTTGATCTTGTTAATGACGTCTCCTTGGAAACCTGGATTGGCCGGGTGAGTTGGAAATCCCGGACCGGATCCTCACATATATACAGTGCATATATTATATTTATATATAAAACCATGAAATTCAAAAAGGTTTACATGCTTTTTCTTGATATATATATATATATATATACACACACACACAGTACAGGCCAAAAGCTTGGACACATTCAATGTGTTTTCTTTATTTTCATGACCATTTACATTGGTAGATTATCACTGAAGCATCAAAACTATGAATAAACACATGTGGATTTATATACTTAACAAAAAAACTTCACTGAAAACATGATTTATTTTCTAGTTTCTTCAAAATATTCACCCTTTGCTCTGATTACTGCTTTGCACACTCTTGGCATTCTCTCCATGAGCTTCAAGAGGTCGTCACCTGAAATG
>JBBIGC010157631.1:0-17096 GCA_037576955.1 Lepidarchus adonis
TCTAATGTTTATCAGTACATTGCAGAAAATAATGAACTTTATCACAATATGCTAATTTTTTGAGAAGGACCTGTAATAGGTTAATGTCAATGTTGTCAAAAATTTTGTAGTGCAACATTGTATCCCTCAGCCTCGCTGGTTTGACAGAATTTGCAACGTGTACGTTTTTGGTATTTTTCTCCTTCAGTGTTCTTTCACTGCAATATCCAGCATGCATTATGCAAATACACCACAAAACCATTAAGGCTATTTCACTATTTCAATAAGACATCCTGACTGCTAGCATAGCCACTGCTGTAAATGAATACAGACATTCTTTCCTTCCTATGAGTATAGCTACCTGACTTGGGTAAACTGTAAAGCTGGCAAAATATATACTTACACCTGTTAGCTCACCCTGATCCGGGCCCTAAATTTGATGAAATTTGGCGAGCTAAACAAATTAGTAATGGGCTGATGAAGTCGAGCAGTAAAAATGTCAGCGATATCCTGCTGATTCTTTGTCAAGTTATTGCCAAGAAAGATGCAAATTTCCCTTTTTTTCTTGCCAGTCAGAGAATGCAACTTATACATATAATGATACTGTGGAGGCTTTATATAACAGGCAACATGCATGAATGAGTAGCACACATATAGCTAACACCAGCCTCTGTTGTGGTGGTCCCGCATTACCGTAAAGCATTTAGTAGCAGTTCAACTGTATTTTACTACCGTATATTACAGACAGACATCACAAAAAAAGGGAGCCAGCAAGGTAACCACAAATTGGTCATTGGATGTAAGTTGGCATGTTAACAACATATGTAGCTATAATTTCTCTATTTGACTGGGGTATCCCTTTAAAGAAAAAAATTCCAAAATTTCTTTGGACTGACATCAGAAAATAAGCATATAATTTCCCCTAAAAGATAATGAATGGGCCATTTTGTAAATGAGATTTGTGGAAAAACTTTTTAAATTTTGAAGAACCCCCATATTACTTATGTAAGGGCTCATAGAAGCTGTAAAGGTAAAAAACTGTAAAGATCATTTTACCTTTAAAGTGGCATTGAACTAAATTAGACAAAAACACTTTGTGAAACTTTTTTTTTTATTTGTAAAGGAACTTCTGACCTTCCGATCAAGTAGGGATACACACAGTTTCACCAGCAGATATAAATCATGCAAAATATCCAAAACTGATTAATTGATTATGAAAGAGAGTGGTCTAGTACACAGAAGAGTGACAGATTGCTTATTATTTCTCAAAACTCTCTTCAATCCTGTTCAAAGCTTTGTTGTTATTCTTGTGGGCACCAGACTTTGCAGTATAGCTGCAGACCAACCAGCCAAAATCTGTCCATGCACAGCCACAGCCAAAACAGCCTCTTACACAGTGATACAGCGTTAAAGCTGAGGGTGAAGCTACAGATAAAAAAACAACAATGCATAACTGACTGATAATATATAAACAAACAAATAAAGGAAAGAAAAATGAAGATAGTAAAGAAAATCAAGTAATATTAGATTTTTACCAGTTTTCCCCTATAGAAGTTTTAACGTTTTAATAGTCAGAAGGTATTTCTATCTGGTTTGAACCTGATGAGGACTAAACACATAAAAATATTAATTACAATAAATACTGTTAATGTGATAACTAATATCAGCAAAATAAAATATTAAATGTACATCTATTTTGCTTTTGATTAATATGTGCAATAAAACTTTAAGTAGTAAAGAAGTAGAATATAATTTATAATATTAATATGTAGTGGTTGACTGCAGTATACTCTTTCTTAGAACAATTTTGGTAATGTAGGCAAATGTTGAATTAATGTTGAGTCTTGCCCAAGGACTAGAAAGGTGTGTTTTCCCAGGTGGATTTAAACCATAGAGGTGGTATTTCCCACCACACTACACCAAGCAACAAGAACAAATACCTATTTGAGTGCTGTCCGTTCACATATGACATTGTTGTGAGGTTGTGAGAACACGTCTAAATGTACTGTATGTTCTGCGTAAACCAGCCTAGCTACAAAAATATCCATGTTTTTGTTTTAGCCCAGTATAGTTTGTTCCTTGCTCTCCATTACTCTGAATGTAGTGTTGAAGTTGGCGTTCAAGAAGCAACTTTCTTTAGCTTAGTGCTTGCCACAGCATGGTGTTTAGGTGTGTCTTTGGGGACCATTTTGCACCTCTGCGGGGGCCAGAAAATACAGCCGGAATAACACATAGACTACAGTCCAGTAAACAGATCCTTGCCAGACAGAACGCAATTAGGACGGTCAACACTGACAGAGTGTAACAAGTCGCAATCTGACCCAGCATCTCACAGGAGAGTGGCTAAAAGTAAAGCCAGCCAGGACATGATTTGGAAATAAGTGTCGGGGGAGCAGCTAGGTTTATAATCCAGCCATTGCAATCACTCCTGCCCAGGGAGGAGGGGATTCGCTGGGTTTCTGAGTTTATCTGAGGCTCTGGAGGCCTCCTACATTCTCCCATCATTGTCCAACTGCTATATATATTGTCCACAGTTGACTACAGTTCTGAAAAAGCAGCATCAGCTTAAGTCATAACAACATGTAGCATTGTTTACACCTGATAAAAAGCACTATTAGCTTTTTAAAGAGCTGTCTTCTGACATGTTGGAGAATGTAAGACCTTTGGCTGTCAGCTCTAGTGGCAGGAGATTTTGGGTGAAATTGGTGCTTGTAGTTGGATGTTGTGAAGAAGCAGTTTCTTACCTTTCTGAATGAGCTGAATTTCTACTAAACAAAATGTATTATGTTGAACCTTTTTGAAGACATTCACAAAAGCATATATAAATGTAAATGACTTCTCATTCATAGTTAATTGAAACTACCAGTAAATGTGAAAAGTGCATATTCTAATTTTTTATTTGATATGCCACATTTACAAGTTACACAGTTTTAAAACATCCCACACTAAACAGGTGAACTGGTAACAGGTGAGGGGATCGACTGGGAAAAACATTATTTTTATGTTTAAGAAACATCTACAACCTAAGATGATCCACCACAAATGGATTTTATCATCAATACTAACTGGTATTGTTAATGCTCATGTCTTTGACCTCTTGCAGAAAGTACATAAATTATTCCTCTATATTCTACATCTATTTCTTGCTCTAATTAAACTATGTAGCTCATTGATAACCAACCAAGGTGCATATTCATAACCTTTTTTGTGTGGGCCTTACAAAATGTTACGGCACTTTTTATGTTTCTAATTATGCCAAGCCCAGGATTCATCTTTCAATGCGATCTGGTGATGGCATTTAAGAAGCACTTTTAAAAATGACTGCATCTCACCTACAATGAACTTCTATTAATTTGGGAACTGCTAAAGGCTCTGATGGGTCTTTTGCAGAACAGGACATGATACACATGCTACTTCATTAGGCACTAAAATGAGTTGTGGTATCTATCCATTAGGTCACAGTTCCCATTTCTCCACTTGTGAATAATCATTTTTCAAGACGTGTTGCCTTAGGCTCTGTATGTCCTCCTTAAATGAACAATTTATCAAAAATAAAGCTAACGTTATGCAGTAAAATTTGTGAAGAACCTATTAAAAGTTGCATTAAAAATTGGTTCTTTCTAGAATGGTACATCCAACTGCTTAGGAATCAATCATATTTAAGAGTGTAGCGCCATGCTAATTGGTGACTACTAGCTTCCATTAGCCACATTAGCATATTTGTAAAATAATTTAACTCATATGAATCTCTCATATCATCTTAAATATAAGTGATGTAACTTGCTAGTGATGAGGCACAGTCATGCACATTGGATGAACTAGAGGTTCGTCTGCAGGAAGAGCAGCTAATTAGCATCTTAGTGAACAATGGCTGCAAGGTCATGGGGTCAGTAGCTATAGAGCAGAATTCCTGGAAGGAGGCCACATTACAAAATAGTCCAGTGGTTCCTGATCCCATTCTTGATGACCTCATGTTCATTTGTGTGTTTTCTCTGCTCTAATACACATATTTTAATTCATTAGCTAATTACCAAGCACATTATGAGCTGGGTCAGGTGTATTAGATGGGGGAGAACATGGAGCCTCTGGCAATGGAACTGAGCAGCAATGGTGACAATGGCTGTACAAAAATCTACAGAATCCCTTAATTAGAGCAATTATGTGAAGATGCAGCGATGTGAAGATCAAAAAATATCAAATTCATTGCAAGGTTGATAACATGCTGATGGAATTAACCTTTATAAACATAGCCTCCTGATTGTCTTGTGCGTCACACTTGAATTACTTTACGCAAATAAATACATAATTAATTATTAATATTCTGAATCAACAGGTCATGCTTGTTTTCCCATTCTTTTGAAATCAGCACCTCCATATATTTTTTCTACTTTTTTTAATGAGTTATTTGTGAAATAATACAAAGGGGGCTTAGCTTAGTTAAAATAATGAGTAATGTTAAAGCAGACACATAATCTGAAATTACCTACCATATGTTAGAGAAGAGAGAATTAACCAGAAGTGTGTTCATTTTCTAAATGTTTTAATAATTTTTTTTATTTTAATGTATAATGCTCCATTCTGTCAAACTCTTGTCAGAGTCAGAATTTAAAGTTAATAGAAAAAGTGATAGGAACCAGACATTTGAAGTATTTTAATGCCGCTTAAAGCTACTTAAACTGTACTGTTTATAGATGGTTGTGAGCAAAATGTCTGATGTCACTCTTTAACACTAGGGTTAAGATGATATTTTGACTTAAAACATGTATTTAATGTTGGTCATGGTGAAGAGGTACATGCAGGTTATTTTCTATTAGTTTAGCATTATTTATGATACGTAATAAATGAACTAAAGGAAATTTGAGTCAGAAGGTTTCTCCATAATTCACAGTTATGAATTTCACATCAAATCACTCAGAATAGCTACGTTCACATCAGCCTTTATGTTGGTGAACTTTTCAGCATTGATTTTCATGTAGAAGCTAAAGTGATGCCTGCCTGTTGGCTATAATAAAATGAATCAGCTCTGGGAATAGGAGGTATAGAAAAGTTCCATCCTAATATTATTGTTGGGAGTACTGTAATATTTCTGAGTGCACACATTCAGAACTCAATTCAGATTATTATGAAAACATTTATTATTAATCTGAAGAGCAATACATAGTCACTCAGGTGTGAAGTATATCCTTAGTCATATGTTTGGTGGCACCAAATCTTTGTATTTTTCGTGGCTAGTTTTTTATATAACAAAACAAATGAAGCAACAGCACTGGAAAAGCATGCTACAAAAGAAGCACTTCTCTTGAGTTGAAACACCTTCTTGCTACAGTATGTTGCCTTGTATATGTATGTTGTACAAAGTAAGGGCAATCTTTACCATCATGTTAAATTAATGACTGTTTGTTTAGCTTTTACTAAGCACCCTTAAAATTTAGGCTAGGCTTACTATATTAGCATTAGCAAGCTGCTGCGGATAATTCCCTCAAGGCTGGAGAAACATATACGTCCACAGAGACTTATACTCAAAGGAAATTGTTTCATTTCCAAACCTGCTATTTTTCTCCTAGTGCCCTTCAAAACACAGAAGCTAAAGTAGGTCTGAACTTCATACCAAATATTCACAGGCCTCCTGCTGGCTAGTTGCAAATATCAACAGCTAATTAATGACTGTTTATGCTGTTTACGACTTAGCATGTGTGGTTTTATAGAAAAAGAGCTGTTCTCACATCTGCCAATTCTGGCACTCTATAAAAGGCACAATTCCCAATGGAAACTGCATAAAAATTGAGAACGGAAATACTTTTGGAGTATAATACACTACACTGCAGTGCCACAGCAGCTAATAGTAAATATGGCACAATAAACTGCTGTTCAGTAGTTTGTAATTACGGTTTTCAATAGTATAAAACCTGACTTGTTGTAGAAAATAATTCTAATATACTTGTACGTAGTGTTTAATATAATATTATGTTAGTATATTTCTTACATTTCGAATAATCAGTATAGAAGAATGAAGAAAATGTCTAAATTAAAGGTGCCCTAAGATGTATTTATTTATTTGTTTTCTAATACTGACAAGATACATGACTATAGTTGGGTAGAAAAATGACCAGAAGTGCTATTACTGAACCATTTGCAAACCTATTATTTACAGTAGTTTTAGAATGAAAACTTCACCCTATATGGAGCAGTCATGAACATTTGATTCGTTCTTCTCTAAATGCCTGGTTTATGATGTGTTACGGACTTTGCTAATACAGAATTGTTCCTACTTCATACTTCAGCTCTCAAACAAAGATCCTTCAAACTGACTAAATTGCTTGGAAAATTATTTTTTTACTGTTTGATGGAGAAGATGAAGTTAGCTAAATGTAAGGTAGGCTATAAAGTGGATTTCTCTGAGAGATGGAACTAGTTAGCTTCTGAGTTGATGGAATGGATTATTGAATTATAATTTTACAGGACAATGTAACTAGACAAAGACACATTTAATAGCGACAACATTGGCTATTTCTTGGAAAACAGGAAATTAAACCTCCATGGAATTAAGTTCTTGGGGTTAAGGTCGTATACTATTTAACTAGATATGCTAGTTACTTGAAAGCTGACTAACATTATCTAACATTATCTACTAGCAATTTACTTTTATTCTTGACGGCCCTCTAATCTGCTAAGATTAGTTTTTTGGGAAGGGTATAAAAGTCTCCAGTACTGAAACAATGCATATGTTTCCATGGTCTGTTGGTAGCATGGCTACAATGTGTGCAGGACTAGGTTGTTTCTGGGGTTGTGAATATTAATGATCCTAAAAGTTACATAGTGCTTGTTGTTTGCTGAAGTTAACTTGCTTCAAACTGTAATAATGTAGTGAGTTAAAAGTTACATTTTTAAAATGTAATATGTATATAATGACAGTTATATTAAATTGCTACTGAGAGCTATCAAAGGTCATGAAATGGAATCCATCTTGACTGCTGTCAAGAGAAACACCATGTCGACTGTGCCTCAGAAAAGCCAATTATTCCCGACTGACCCGTCCAAAGTCCAGCAACGTCAGAGTTATCTGAGATATGGCTCATCAGTGCTGTAATTAGTTTCCTGCCCTTTTCCTTAAGGGTGCTCTACCTTGAGAACTGAAGAAAATGACCTCTGTCACTGATCCCAAATCCAACTGTTTCACATATCACACTCATCTGTCACTGTACTGTGCCATTCTGTTTCGTTTTAATGCCAGTGATGTCATGTTTCTTTTTCTACCACATGTTCATAATGAGAGAAAAGTTTAAAGTGCGAGGGCTAACTCCCATCATAATTGACCCAGAACCAGTTGGCTCGATATATTGTTCCTGTCCATATTAATATAGGTACTTATTAAAACTTTACAACTTTAATTAAAATTAATTGAATGCATTTTTATTTTTTAAAAGTTTTTGAACATTGCTATTGACTCATTCATCATGAAAGTTCCATAGAGTGGAAAAAGTGGCTGTTATGTTCAAATGCTGTATTTTTGGGGATTTTGAGACATTTCACAATA
This sequence comes from Lepidarchus adonis, assembly GCA_037576955.1. Taxonomy (NCBI): domain Eukaryota; kingdom Metazoa; phylum Chordata; class Actinopteri; order Characiformes; family Lepidarchidae; genus Lepidarchus; species Lepidarchus adonis. Next base: position 7,514 of record JBBIGC010157631.1, read on the forward strand.
AGCCGATGACTTTAGGCCAAAGGCTTAGTTTTTGCAAATACTTTGTACCATATAGTGCAGGATCTTTCTTAAACTTAACTGACTACCAATATCTTACGCAGTTCAGTACAAGCTACTTCTCATTACTTTCAAGGCCTCCCAATCTTTCTGATTTACTTCACTTATACACTCCTGCCTGCTTTATAAGCTGGTCTCCACCTAGTTCCCAAATTTAGTGGGGGGCAGATAATTCAGTGTCCTTGCCCCCAAACTTTAGAGTTCTTTCCACATAAACATCTCCCCATCTCTTTTCCTACTACTCCACTTTCAGCACTTACCTTTTATTTATATTATTATTGTTTTTTGTTATTACTGTTAGTGTCCTTGTCATTGATTACCTGCTGAGAAAGGCACTTTACAAATAAAAATGATAATGATGATGATGATTATTATTCATTGTACTAAACTTTATGAGAGAATTGTCATTCAGATCAAAAAGTAGATTTCTCAACACAAGGTAAGAGCTAATTTTTTTCATCATGTATAGTACCTTTATTGTGCTGATTCAGGGAATTTATAGGAATCAGCCATTTAAAGAACTGCTTTTTTTGTAATTTTGTATAAAGAGGTTTAAAAAGATTCGATGAAGGTTCAAGAGAATTTCGTTTAAATGATAAATGTAAATGAACTCTCTTCAGATTGGCAAGCCTGTTATCTTCTCTCATATCCATGGCTAAACTGCTGTTGGCTAAGTGTTTTAATGTTAAGGATAATATTTTGGTTTTTGTGACATCACAAAAACAATAAACTTTTTTTCCTGTTTTTTTTTTTTATACGGGGTGAGGATGGGCATAGGGGTGGGGGTGAACAGTATATGTCAAAGCTCTAGCAATGTCAAAGTACTTCAAAATAGAGAGGAAAATGGGTTTTCCATGACACGGGTTCTTTAAATCAGGCTTGAATAAATGGTTTCTCAAGTAAATTGGAGTTTGTGCAGGTTACCCAAGAGAGTGTTCACACACCTCAGTGTTTGAGGGAAATTAGCCATGTGAAACAGGCAGCTATGTTAATTACCAGAGCAAAGATCATCAGCCTGTCATGAATTACTCAAAGCTGCCCAGCTTCTCTCCTGAGCCGCAAGCAGAGACTGTTTCTGGGTTATTAGCTACAGCAGAAGTAGGAGAGCACTGACTTTATGGATCATGCATAGTAAAACTGAGTTTCCTAGAGGGACGGAAAATTCTCCATGGGCTGTAAAACAGCTAACATTTTGTTAAATCATTTCCTGTTTGTAGCTCTTTGAGACAAGCAGTGAAATATTAATGTTTAAAAAGGGTTAAATTTTCTAAAACTGGGGTGCCAAAAGTTTCTGTGATGGGAGGCCAAAGTGTAAAGTTTGATTGGGGCCGAGAGCCTTAAAGGCAAAACAGCAATCTAGCTGGTTGACATTTTCAACCATTCTAAGTTTGTGTGGACATGTTTGAAGTATGTGTCTTTTCAGAATGTAGATGAATATTATATTATTTAAATATTGTGATGGATGTTACTCACTGTTTAGTTATTCCATTGACTGAATAGATACTGTTTATCCCCAAATTTCCATAAATCACCTCCTCTGTGGGCATCTGCCTGGTATTGTCCATTTACTCTATTAACTCATTTACATTTACTCATTTGGTTGACACTTTTGTCCAAACCGACTTCCAGGTACAACAAAAATTAAGCTTTTGTTCAGACATGACAGCACTTATGTGAGAACTACAACGACGTTCACACATTCCTCTTAGTCATAGAATACAGTGCAAGTGCTACAACAGCAACAATGCAGAGATTAGAGAGAGTGAAAAGCAGGAGACGGTGGTTGACTGTATTAAACACTGCTGATAAGTCAATTAGTATGAGAACTGATTGCTCGGATGTTGTGGAGTTAACCACACTTAGTAGGGTGGTTTCTGTGGAGTGAAGCCAGATCTGTGCTGGTCAAGAAGGTCGTTCTGTGAAAGAAAGATAGAAAGTTGGTTAAAAACAGCTCGTTCAAGGATTTTTACAAAAGAATTGGGAGAAAGGATACGGGTCTGTAGTTAAACAATGAGTTCATGATGTGGGTTAGTGATGAGATGATTGAAGAAGAGATTACCAGAATTACCAGCGGCTTATCTTAAGTTACATTAATATGGTGGTTAGAAAAAGAGTAATAATTTAACCAGTAAAAACTATGCTCTTCTTTACCTGATTATAATGCTTAGTGATGGGGAGTTGGTTTGTGGTTTAATCATTGATGGCCTTTACAAAATTTAGGGCATTTATTTTGCTTTAAGTTCATATAGGTCTTTTTCATTTTTTTTATTAAAACATTTTTACACAATGCCTTTGCCCTGAAACACTACTGTATGTATATGTTAGCAACATTTCTTTTGAAGTAAATGGCATTGATAGTAATAGCCTCTTCTCCTTTTTGGAACATTGCTGTGAGGATTTACTTGCATTTAGACACAAGAGCATGAGTGAGGTTATATAGCTACTAATATATCGTTCTGGGTCATGAATAAGCTCCATCACTGATCTCTTTATGTATAGAGATAATAAGATCTGAGTTTGCGCTTCTGTTATTAACGAACCAGCTTAAAAATGCAATCATTTATTCATTTGAAGGGCCTTGGACATATAGTGTACTTAAGCTACCTCAAAACTAACACCCTATTATATCTCAGGCACTGGTGGGTTAAATGATATAGATAATAATAAAAAACAACTGTTTGCAGGTGGGATCACAGGGTTAATGAGGGTAATAATAGAATATATGCATGAAATTATACCTCTGTTGACTAGGGTCAGAGCTAGGTCAGCAGTAGATAGTACTGAGCGCTGAGGCCCTTATCTACACATGGGAAGTGAGACGCAGTAGTTCTATATAAAGGAATGAGAATGTTTTCAGAAAAGACATCCCTCGGGAATATGCCACTGCTTTGCATTGAAGCTGACACAGTGCATAACTTGGCCTGCGATAAAAAACAACTTTGCTGAAGCACAATATTCATATGGCTACATACCTACATAAGCCTTCCAAGTAAACTAAGATAAACTTACAAAGGATTTAATCATAAAAGCTTATTTCAACCAGCTTCAGTTGTCCTAAAGACTGCTTTATCAACTTTGATGCAACTTCACCTGAGCAAGAGTTATGATCATTTTCACTTAGAATAAGCCTTTATAGGTATTTGTTAGTTATCATGAAAAACATATGTAGCTGTAGCCTTATGAACAGTGGCCTGCAGTAACTAAAGTATATACTAAAGTATATCAGATGTGAACATTGCAATGCTAAAGAGAATATTAAGACAATAGGTGAGGATTATATCAGTGGGAAACCTTATGGACCTTCTAGCCCTTTGGAGAAGGACAAAAAGTACATTACAGCAACAAAACAACAACAATGACATCATATTTTTTAGATCTTTGGTTCAGGGTGTGTTTTTTCTCCATCTGTAATATTTCTTACCTAAATTTAAGACCTGTTTAGGCTATGTTCCACCACTTATACCTGTCTCTTGAGGGTCTGTCCACCCACTATGTCTATGTACAGATATGATGCAAAGCTGAGACACTATGACTGACCAGCAAAAATACTCATTTCTGGATAGTTGTGAGTGTAAAGTTATGATTCTTCCATTGAATAATCCATTGTAAGGTTCTTTAAGAAACCAGTTTTTAAGAAACCGAATCAGAGCATTATTACTGGACTAATGCGACTGACATATGGGTCATCTTCTGTTTACAACGGTCAGGTTCAATCCAATTGCAGAGAGTGTTTCCACTATGCATACAAAATTACAAATGTTGGTGAGGAAAAGGATCTTTGAAGAGATGCTGAAAAAGAGACATTAGGTGGGTTTCCACTAGATGGTTTTTAGACTATTTAACAAAGCCATGTTTCTTAATTTTTTGCTAGTATAGTAAAAGTAAAAACACATTTTTAAATTCACAGAACATGACATTGAGTCACATGACATTCAAGAGCATGGTGCATTTTTTGTGGCAAGGACAATGACTTGTTTTTGGATTGAGATATAGAAATCACCTTTTTGTAGATAGCAAGTGAACTTGTTTTTGGATTGAGATATAGAAATCACCTTTTTGTAGATAGCAAGTGAACAGAAAGTAAGAAAACAGAAAAAACAGAAAGTATTTGTAAGGGCCTAAGGCAGATTTGAGGTAGAGCGGATCAGACAAACCCTGGCATGTTCTTCCAAGCAAATAGTGCTGATGCAGTGTTACAGTTTTGAAAAATGCAAGCTCTGTTTTTTTTGTAATCAGCAGGTCAAATTGGATAAGATCTTACCAATAAGTACCCATATTTTGGATTGATTGCTGTGAGAAGAGAAATTGTGTATTGTTTTCTTGTTTTCTTTTTCTTTTTTTACTTTTTTTCCCAAAAAAGTGTCCGTTTCTTGCAGAGCTGGGATGGAATCCCACCTCTTTGTCATCGTTCTTGGTCATGTATGTATGTTATGGTCTGCCAAGTGCGTTTGCTGTACATTTTCATATTAAGTTTATGTGGATATGTTTGAAACTATGTGTCTTTTCAGAATATAGATTAATATTACATTATTTCAATACCGTGATGGATTCCTGATCTATGTCACTTGCTGTTTTGTTATTCCATTCACTGAACAGACATTAGTTATTCCCAAATTTCCGTAAATTACATCCTCGATGGGCCAATGCCTGGTATTGTCCATTTACTCCATTAACTCATTACCAGCAGCTACTTTATGTTGAAACATGAATACAGTGGTTAGTAAAAGTAATAATGTAACCAGTAAAAACTATGCCTTTCTTTATCTGATTGTAATGCTTGGTGATTGAGAGTTGGTTTGTGAATGAAACAAAACATTGTGTTTTGTTTACTCTTTTATTTTATTTCTTTATTTCTTTATTTTTACAAAAAAAAAGCCTCTGCCTTGCAGAGCTACGATGGAAAACCACCTTTTTTTCATGGTTCTTGGTCATGAATGTTATGTTTTGGTGTGCTCTTGTTCCTGTTGTCCTGGTCCGCTGTGTGGTATTGATTATGTTCACAACTTTTCCCATGTTTTAGTCATTTGCGTTGTATAATTTGTACTTCTGTGTTCTATGGCTGTTTTTCGGTAAATGGTTTATTGTTAGGTGTCCATGTTACCATGTCTCAAGCTTGGTTTTTTGTTTTATTCTAACATTGTTTATTTCAATAAATGTTTTTGCATCATCCTCACCCCTACTTCCTGATAAAAATAGAAGGTTCCTTCAATAGAAGAGTGTTTTAAAGTAATACTATGGTTCTATAAATTCATTAAAAGACATTTCCCTTAATTGTTCTTGCCTTGGAAGATCTAAGTGACCTGTGTATGGGAAAATAATTATTTTGCAGCGTGATAATGTCGCAGATGTATCTGAAATATGAGGGTTTAAAGACAAGCAATTGGTAAACATGTTTGCCTGCATAAAATCATACTTTGTGTTGTGTATCAATATAAACGATAATACTGAAACAGATACACTGCTAAAGAGTCTATATTTCTTTGCAAGTGACACTGGAGATAAAGAGGATATTGTTGTTGTTTTTGTTTTTACTATTTGTAAATAATATAAAACTGGTAACTTACAGTAGGATTGTCAATAGTAAACAAACAAATAATGTTGAATAAATGATTCAGGTAGCATATCAAGTTAGGTGCCTATAACCTCTATGTGAAATGGATTGACATTGGTTTAAACTGCAAGATTTAGTGGATATAGATAGTTCTGTGAGATTGATAAAGACCAGGGTGCTTGTGACATTATGTGACTTTTCTTGATGAATGGACCAATATAAATGCTCTAATTACTTCTAAAAAAAAAGTCTCATTACATTTTCCATCTCCTGTTAATATACCATTTTACAGATACAAGACTTTTTTCTGGTAATACTCAACTGGTTAATTTGTGTGTCCTGTTCAGGTGAATCCTTTTACTTTAACTAACTGGCTACTTTATTAGATACTCACCCCTTGTACAGCTACTAATTGGCCACTTTATTATAAACACTGAATCTCATTGGTGCTTGCTGCACAGTTTATGAGTTTTCCCGCACTCAATTCATTGGTCAGCTTGTGATAACATGAACACTACTCAAAATAAAAATTTTAGATCAAGTCAAGTCAATTTTATTTTTAGAACGCTTTTTACAACTGATGTTGTCACAAAGCAGCTTTACAGAAACCATGTCTGAGCCCCTAATGACTAAGCAAAAGGCAACAGAGGCAAGGAAAAACTCCCTAAACTGTAGGATGAAACCTTGGGAGTAGCCAGGGTTCAAAAGGGGAACTTATTCTAAAATGGCCTACACTAGAGAGTGCTCACAGAGTGAGAGAGAGACTGTTATCCTGGCATCCTCAGTGTTGCAGGTGATTAATGATGAACATTGTGGTCTGACTACAGGGACTCTGGCAAGACTCTCTATGAAAGTACAGCTAAAGGGAAGAGCCAGGAGGTAGCGCAGGCATGAGGACATCCTGAGACATAAGGCAGCCAACCACTCAACTGTCAACAAACGTGTCAGACTTGGGTCCTACAGCTTTCAAACATCCCAGTTTACCAGAAAACCTTTCAATAGATGTTGCTTTAGAGCTAGGGTTTTAAAGCTGTAAAGAAGCTTCACGCAATGTTAATGTAGGGTTCTCGGGGACGAAGCACAAAAAAGTGGCGGACCCAGAAATCGAACCTGGACCAGGCAGGATGATAATCACAGTGAGCTAACATGGCAACAGAAGGAGAAATATTTCTCTTGAACGAGAGAAATAAATAAAAAAACAACAAATATAAACTAACCTAGAAATCAAAAGGACTTTGTAAGAGAAAAAGAAAGAAAAGTCTAGAGGGGGAAACCCTCTGAAAAATAAAAGGGGAAAAATTAAACTAACTGGCTTCAAATTGAAGAAAGGAAATAACAACCGCTCTGGAGAAGAAGATAATGTTTCTGTGAAGGGCTTGATCTGGATAGAAATGTCGAAGACTTAGCACTGAGTGTTCTGTGGAGAGAGGCTTTATAGACCTCCTTGATTAAGTTGATGAGCTGCAGGTGATCACCAGCAGCGGCTCAGAGCACCTGGTGAGTGGGGCTCCCCCTAGGGGTGAAAGGTGGAGGTGTCGGCTCCCGGACCCTACAGTTATGGCTCTAGAAAGAGCTTTTAAATTGTTAAATAGCCTTTACATTACATAAGTTTTAATATTGACTTCTCACTTGCAAAGAAGATTCTTTAGGGAAATAATGTGTGAAAGAATATCATTGAACAGACAATATTTGGTTGGATATACTTATGTGGATCATATAATTTGGGCTGTAGTATTGGTCAATTAAATAAAAATCCTTTACAGCAAGTCTCTATCAAAGTTATTCCATTGTCTTTCATCTCCTCTACAGATAAAGCATGGTTTTGGTTAAGCGGGTCGAGTCTTTTAACCCACCATGAAATGCCACGTTGAAGTCATTAACATTTCCTTAACTGCTTGTGTTGTGTGATGTAGATACAGTCTGAATGGTTTAACATGTGGCCTTTGTCAGGGAGATTTGATGTTGAGTCATGAGAGCAGATCATACAGTGTATCAGCATGTGATGGTAAATTGAAAATGTCAGAGAGAAAAGAATACAGCTAGAGAGACTTAAGCAACGAAGGGGGCTGTCACAGCTCTCTAAATCTGCCTCCGATTTTTCATAACACTGCATGTGTTTTAGTGTTCACAGAACAATCGAAATATTAATTAAATGAACTGTGATTGTGTACTTTTCAGTTATGAATAAGTTTACTCTACTGAAAATACTCATATTTCTCAAACGCATTAATCTTTTAGTGCTACATAACAAGCTTATTTCTTTTACATACCTATTGTGCATACCATGTGTTTCACATGATCCTGTTTAACAGAAAAAGCAAGAAGAATGAAAGTTAGATGAAACAAAAAGAAAGAGAGAATAAGAAAGTAAGGAAAAAACAGAAGTAGAAGAGAAGAAATGCAAAAAAATGAAAAGAAGGTATTAAAGAGAGAGAAAGAAATAAAAAAGGGGAGACAAAAAGAATATTTCGTGCAAGTGTGTCGCTGTCCACAGTCTGTGGTGCTGAATTTCAGTCTGCAGTCCACAGTCCACCTTTTAGTCCCATGATTTAAATCAGGCCACATAAATCATTTAGTTGCTTGTGCTAACATTGTGTATTGAGTTTATGTTCAGTATGTCAAACTGTGTTTTGATTAACTGTATGCTATTTTGTAAACCTAAAATACATTGACCTAGCTAGTTAGATAATCTGTTATCTGTTAAAATATGACACTTTTTGTTAATTATATACATTTTAATTAATCAATCAATAAATCAACACTTTAACGCCACAAATTCATACAAAACTGATTATTGGCAATTTGATGTAGTAGATGTAGATGTAGACATTTCCTAAAAGGTTAAGGCAGCATTTGAAATATCTTAAGTTAAGGGCATGTGGTAACAGATGCAGAAATCATGCAGATTGGAGAGGCTGTAGCACCATGGTTTTCTCTAGACTGAACAGGCTGTAGGCTAAAGCTGAGCTGTTATCAACACCACTTGTTTATACTCACTTTAGAACAGTGTAGAACAGCTTCTAGCAGGTTCTCTACAACAGTAGAATCTGTATTACCTTGTTATTTTTTTAATCTAAGTCAGCACACTGCTCCATTTTAACTTTTTACACCAAGAGCAGGGCTGTGGCATGTAGGGCCCCCATACCCGTCACTGGTTATAATTAATGAAACTGTCAACAATAGCTGCAAGTGTCAGCAGAAGTGTTGGATGCCCTCTTTCTATTTTTGTCTGTGATGTTGTTCCACATCAAACATTAATTAGGAGAGAAAAGAAAGGTTCTGAATGACTTTTCTCTGAAGTTTATTATATCTATGAGGTCATATTATGAAATAGCTACATTGTCTGTCTTTGTTATCTATGTCATTGTTAAACTATTGTTAAAATACTTGTATTATGAAATAGCCATTGTGATGATCACACAACCGTAAAATCTCTAACTAAAACTAGATATTAAATATCTAAAGTATAGATTTACACTAAAGATAAGTAACGCTGCCATCCTCAATCCCTTCATCAACAGTTTTGAGTTTTTGTTTACAGTTGTGATTGTAATCACTTTATTTCATTTGTCCAGTACCAAATAGCCCACAGTGTGTCTCCCATTAAGCTGTTTTTCCTTTGGATTTGCCTCTCTAATGTGCCTCAGTCAAGAGCTGCTTCATTTAAGGCTCATTTGGAGTTTTGGAATGGTTTTATTTGCATGAAGCCTGTTGGCTTGGCATTAATTTAATCGTCCAGTAGGTGGTCAGTGGCGTATGATAAATCAGTCTAAATGAGCAGAAATTGTCCAGCATTAGTGTTCGCTTCGCTCAGCGTGTGTGTCCGGAAATGGATTTAGGAAGTTAAATAATGAAGAGTGACATCCAGTACATCTGCAGGCAAATAAAATATAATGTAGTTACACAGAGAGAGAGAGAGAGAGAGAGAGAGAGAGAGAGAGAGAGAGAGAGAGAGAGAGAGAGAGAGAGAGAGAG
>JBBIGC010157647.1:0-17092 GCA_037576955.1 Lepidarchus adonis
ACACACACTGCTGATTTGTATAGATTCAGTTGAAATCATACACATGCTGTTAAGCCTAATATATCTGTATCTTAAAATCTGCTGATTTTAAGAAAAAAAAAAAATTATTATTGTGAAATTGTCATCATTTTGACTGTTCATTTGAAGCTTATACTGGACTACGAAGTGAAATGTATTGGTATATCAGCCCCACCAAGAATTTTTTTCACCAGCCGCCACTGGAACCACTTATGCTGTTATTTGTTCTTGTGTGGCCATAACTTGTGCAGATGTAAATAAAAGAATATGCCAACCAGACACTTTGTGTAACCAAGAGCGTATTTACAATCAAAAGGATAGTAACAAACAGAGGGTGGTGAGAGGAATGGGGGATAGTAAATACCAATAAAAAATACCAAAAAAAGTTGCTAAATAGAAAAAGGAAAAAGGATGAAAAACACAAACCAGGAAAAGTCCAATAATAATAATCCAATGGCCGAGAAATAGGTAATTCCCGTCGGAGATAGGGAAGACGATCAGGAGATATAAAAGAACCCTCCTGTATTAAAATCATACAAATTGACATTTCTACAAACATAAGACATAACTATTACCTATTGACAGAAAAAATATGACAGAAAATTGTGGAGACCCTAAGTGACTTCCTCTGGGTTCTTTGACTGGCTCAGTAAACTTTCTATTTCTACACCCTGTTACAGTGCCCTCCATAATTATTGGCACCCCTGGTAAAGATGTGTTAAAATCTTAAAATAAATTCAGTTTTGCAGAAGCATACTCTCACACTGAAAATTTTAGAAAAATGTAACCTTCATCTCAAGTGAATTTCAAGGGAAAAAATCCCTGACTAAGAAATGTTTATTTTTCATAAAATCGCATGTTCCACAATTATTGGCACCATTGATGTAAATAATTTGTACAACCCCCTTTTGCCAACAAAACAGCACCTAATCTCTAAATCACAAAATGGGAGAATACAGAACGAGGGATCTTGGACCATTCTTCTTTACACAAACTCTCTAATACATCCAGCGACCTGGGTCCTCTCTGCACTCTCCTCTTCAGCTCACTCCACAGGATTTTAATGGGGTTGAGGTCTGGGGACTGAGATGATCATGAGAAAAGCTTGATTCTGTGTCTAGTGAACCATTTCTGTGTAGATTTAACCACATGTTTAGGGTCATTATTTTGCTGAAAGACCCGATGGCGATCTTCAGCTTTCGGACAGAAACCACCAGATTTTGATTTAAAATGTCTTGGTATTTCAAAGCATTCATGATGCCATGCACCCTAACAAGGTTCCCAGGGCGTCTGGAAGAGAAACAGCCCCACAGCATCACAGATCCTCCCCCATACTTCACAGTGGACATGAGGAGCTGTTCTGCATGCTGTTCCGCCAGACCCACTTACAGTGTTTGTTGCCAAAAAGCTCCATCTTGGTCTCATCTGACATAAGCATAAGGTTCTAGTTGAAGCACCAGTAGTCTCCCAAATAGCTTGTTGGCATGTAGACAGCACCTGATGGTTGTTTTGGACACTTTGTGACCCCAAGATGCTCCATTTGTTCCAATTCTTTAACAGTGAGCTTTGGAGAACTTTTTATTTCTCTTATCATCCTCCTCACTGTGTGTGGTGGTAAAATAACCTTCCGTCCTCGTCCAGACTTGTTCACCACTGTTCCAGTGGTTTTAAACTTCTTAATGATCCTCTGACAGTAGATATGAGCAGCTGCAGCCTATTTTCTTGTAGCCATTGTCTGACTTGTGAAGGTTGACACATATCTGCCATACTTTAATGTTGTGTTCCTTTGTCTTTCCCATGTTGAAGAGTGGATAAGAGAAATGGCTTCTGTGTCACTTCATATTTATACCACAGGGAAACAGGAAAGGATGAATTACTGTTCCTAGATACTCTGATTTGTTAGGGGTGCCAATAATTGTGGAACGGGTATTTTTTTTTATTTTTTAAATTCCCTTGAGTGGAAGGTTCTTTTTTCCAGTGTGAGTGTATGCTTCTGCAATAAAAATTTAATTTAATTTAAGGCTTTTAACACATCTTAACTAGGGGTGCCAATAATTGTGGAGGGCACTGTATAGCAAGCTATTGGGAAGAATGAATGACTATGTGGCCATCTAGTGGCCAAACCCAAAGTAATGGGTGGAGACTGTTACACTCTCTCTGTCTTTGTTTCTTCTATTCTTTCTTTTAATAATTCATATTTCAGTTCTTTTCATTCCTTCATGGGCTCATTTTTTTTCTTTCGAAATAATTATTAATTACTCTCTTTCACTCATTTTTCTTTTCATTTGCTTTTTTGTTTTTGTTTTATTCCCTACTTTCACAGACAGAAAAATCATGGTTACAGTTTATTTAAACTCTTGTGATTTGTTCTATGTTTTTTATCTTTAGCTCCTGTAACTCTGGATCCCAACACTGCTCATCCTAAACTCATCCTGTCTGATGATCTGACCAGTGTGAGATGCAGTGATGAGGAACAGCAGCTTCCTGATAATCCAGAGAGATTTGATGAATATTCATGTGTTCTGGGCTCTGAGGGCTTTAACTCAGGGACACACTGCTGGGATGTTCATGTTGGAGACAGTGAAGACTGGTTTCTGGGTGTGATGACTGATTCTGCTCAGAAGAAGGAAGGTATATTTTACAGGAGTGGAGTGTGGTGTGTGTGGTATAATCTTGGTAAATATTACTCATATTCTACACCACAGCTATGTGCTCTGCTGTCAGTAGCTCAGAAGGTCCAGATGGTCAGAGTGCAGCTGGACTGGGACAGAGGAGTAGTCTTATTCTCTGATCCTCTCACTAACACACACATAGACACTTTTACACACAGATTCACTGAGAAAGTGTTTCCATGGTTCAGGAGCCGGGATGTTCTCCCACTGAAAGTTAGAGCAGTGCAGTGTAGTGTATCAGTGAATCAGCTCAGTTAGTGTTCATTCAGTGTTAGTGTGGGTTTCTGAAGGGTCTTAAAAAATCCAAGGCCTTAAAATGTCTTAAATTATTCTGTTTGTGGGTGAGTGCAGGTTTAATCTGCTGCTGGAGAACGATGATGTATTTAGTGTTAAAACCAGTTAAACACAGAGTGAAGCTACTGCACATTGGGGAAGAAGACGCTGAAGTTTGGTGTTTGGTGTAAAGACACTAAAGTCAGATGAGAAATCAGCTAAAATTCTGCAGAAAACACACAGGCCCTTCTGCAGTACTGTAAGGTTTTCTAACGCTGGATGAATTGAGGAAATATACGCAGGAGCAGAATGACAACAAAATACTGATCTTTAATAATATCACACACGGAAACTAGGAAACAGAAACGAAATGCACTCAGACACTAAGAAACACGTCTACCTATGAATAAACACAGAACCAAGGACACAAAGGAGTATTAATACTCTTAATAAAATCTAAGACACCTGGAGAGGAGCAGAGACAAACACAGACACACGACAAAGGACTCGGGGACGACAATGACACATGACATAACAGGACAATGACCTGGACAAAACCAGGGGAAATCCTAACTGGTTTTACTGGGACTGTGTTTAAACTGCGTCTCTTTACTTTTGTCCAGTGCAGAATTTTTTTTATGTAATTCTAGTCATTTTGTTTTATAACATCTTTTTACTATTTTACCAGTGTGGACATGGAAATTTAATTTAAATTAAATGTAATTGATAATGCTCTTAAAAAGTCTGAAATGTAAGTTGAAATGTAAGAAACCCTGTGCACTGAAACACTGATAATGTGGGAATGATCAACAAACCTAATTGGATATCAACGAAAATTCTACATATAAAAATGAGTGTAGGCCTGGCAGTGTAGACCAATTTTGAAGAATTGTTTTAATTTTGTTTACACCTTTTATTACTAATTTCTATTTAATTTCTAGCATTGTTTTGATCTATTTTTATTTCCTGTCTTTGTAAACCACATTGTATGACCTGTGTATGATCATGTTCAATACAAATAAACTTGTCTTACCTACATCCCATGAACATTGTAATTTTTTTCATTGACAAGTTGTGGTTTCTAGTGGCTAAGAACTTGTCCTTGTGATCAGACATTCTGAATCAGGTTCCACTGAGGAACCCTTAAGTGAGGTACTGTCTTGCTCCACTGCTTGTGCTAGATGCTGTTGTTAGCTGCCCATATAAATAGAGTTCAAGTTTAACACAATATCTAAAATAGTAAAAAAAGGAGAATGGTGGATGGTAACTGGCTGGAACATCTCAGAAAATAAGGTCGGGTCAACACACACGGCTCCCCCCAAAAATCATACAGCAAATATAAGCCTACTTTGCAAGAGCATTCAATAGTCCCCACCACATGGTATCACAAGAGGAAAGCCTTCCAACTCAGAGCATCAAAGTCTGTACCCAGCTCCTTAGCAGGCAGTCACAACTCTTAAAATATCAGACCGTCACAGTGTCCTCCATGTCAAGTGGAACACATGTCTCTAGCAGTCATCCTGATAAAATTAATACAGAACATAAAAATTCAGGTTTTAGAAGTTAAAACATCTGTCACTTCCATTACCTGCATGACAGGGAGAGCCCATGTGGAAGTTTAATAAGGCAATATCTAATTGGAAAACTATTCTCTCTCTCTGTTAATAAGTTATCCTCTCACCCCCTCTGAAGCTGTGGGCTATTTCCCCTGCAGCTGCTGGAGGGGACAGTTCTATATTTGCCACACTCGGTGTCAGCTAAATCTAGGAGTGAACAGGGAACAATTTTAGTGCATTTAGGAAGAAGCAAAAGCTCCTTTCATGGTAATGAATTCAGGAAGTTATTTTAGAACGGCCAAGGGTATAAATATTGGGTTTGGCCAGCAGCCAAGCAGAGAAGAAGCAAGATTGCTGCCGACACCTTCTCTCGATCAGTTTTGGTCAATTGTTGATTAAAAGTGATCTACAACCTTTGAATCTTTCTGTGCATCTCAAGTCATTTTGTTAGGAAAGAGGACAATGAATTTCCTCAACACCCACAGCTACAATGGCAAATGTCAGCAGGAAAGAGAGCAGCAACTCTCTTAGAGGGTAAACTTTTCCCTCGCTGCCAGTGCGCTGCTACTTGGATTTTACTGTGGAATATCTGGACATTCGTAGTGTAAAAAAACCTCCTTATTTCCGAATAACGACTCAGGCACAGTCTCCCCCCCAGCTTGGGGAGTCCTCTCCCTGTTTGCTCTGCACCTCTTCTCTGGCTTGTCTGGCCAATCCAGTTCTTTATGGCGGTTTGCTCTCCGTCCTAACGCTAATGCCATGAGTTTGGGGTTTTTGCACTCTGATTTAGGTTTTCAAGGTTATGTTGGACCCTTCTTATTGTTTAAGTTTCTATCTTTGTATATTTCCAATCAGTGATCTGTACCCTATGGTTTGACTCAAAATGGAACAGCATCAATGAGAACACATTTTTTGTTGTTCATTTCTTGTTTTCCCCTTGCAGAACATAATTATATCTTTCAGCCCTTACCCTTTCTCATCCATTGGGGATGATTGTTGTCTCTTTTGTGGTTGCTTTGGTCTGTCTGTAAAAATGTAGCACTAACTCAGCCAGCTGAAAAAAAACTAAAAAGTATAAATCTGTCAACTACTCCCATTATGAACAGTTGTATTTCTCTTATTGTGTCCATATTGTTATTGTTAAGAAGGTATGTACCCCATTATATTTTAATGAGTAAATGAATATCAATATGACACATTTTTTTATTACACTCTGTTGGGGGAGGGGACCTGCCAGTAAAAATGCATTGCCACCAGCTCCACCAGACATCCCTTCAGATGTTAAGAGCAGCTTGTTCATACCCACACTGAACAGCAGATACTCAGGGAAGAGAGGAGCCAGCATTTAGAAACTTCCAAAAATAAACATGACTTTTGAATGACACATAAAATAAGTTGAAGGGCAGCTAAAAAAGCTTTAGTCTAAACATATGAATTGACTGACTTTTATGAGAGAGAGCTGAAAAGACAATCAGTTTTTGATTGGCAGTTAGCAGTAGCATGAGCTAGAAGCTAAAGCTAAAAACAGCAGCTTTGATTGACATTAGCAAGCTAAGTACATGAGCTAAGATTGACAGCTTAAGGGACATTTTAGTCTAAACAGTTTATGTGTTGACATTTCAAGGACAGAGGCAAGACTGGCATCTTTTGAAATGATGCCATGTAACGATGTACAGCCCAAATATGGCAATGACCAAATAAGTTGATTGAGAAATGACTTCACCAGTTCAACTGACAAGTCAAAACATTGTAAAGGTCTTCTTATAAAAGCCCAGACCAGTTGGGTGAATTTTGTGAGCAGTGATTGCACTTAAAAACCCATTTTGTGTATATTTGTGTTGTTTTTGACTAATATTTAAATTTGTTTGATGATCTAAAACACTTAAGTATGACAAATGGAAAAAATTAAGAAATCAACACTTTTTCACAGCACTGTATATCGGATACACAAGGAGTTGAGCTGCATTATCAGATAACTTAGCTAAGTAGGTGAGCATGTTTACATTTACATATATAGCAAGTAACAATAACTTCTTAAACCCTCCACACTCTCCCAACAGCACAAGAATGGGACAAACTTTAGTCTAGACATTTATCTTTTGCTTCCATTCTGGTCATTTGACTTTAATAACAAAAGAGGATAACAGTTTAATGCATGTGATCAAATGTTATGTATTAAACATGTACATTACCTACATTATCTGTTACTTTCATTAATATCTCAGTTATTTTGAGTTGGATGGAGAGAATATAATATATGGTTTCTACTCATGGAAGGAAAGGGTATTCTCCACTGGGGTATTATCATGGTGACATTTTTTACTGTGCTTGGAGAATATTGTACCTTGTATTATACAGTATGTTTGTGGCAATATCTGCAAAAGGTGGAAATCCATGACATGACTGGGCAGATCTGGGTGTTAGTGTACTACTCTGTATTACAGAATGAAAGTATCTTTATGATTTTCTGAGAGTAAACTTTCTCACCTTTCTTACCTTAAAGCTCCTCCCACTGAAACCTCTCCTACTGAGGAAGTGTGAGTGTGAGGCGTCTGCAGAGCTTTACCGACTGTACTGTTCTGGTGAAGTGTGTAGTTTAATACGAATTAGATTATGGACGAATCCTCTGGAGAACTGCTCTGATGTGAAAAGTTCATGGATTTAACAGAACTTAATGTCTGAGTGTTTGGATGAGAAGGAAGAGCAGTTTGGGAAAATGGCTTCCAGATCTTTCTCTGAGGAGGATCTCTCATGTCCTGTGTGTAGTGAAATCTTCAAGGATCCTGTTATTCTTCACTGTAGCCACAGTTTTTGTAAAGACTGTCTGCAGAAGTTCTGGGAAACTAAAGGATTCAGGGAATGTCCAGTTTGTAGAAGAAGATCTTCAATGGACCACCCTCCTGGAAACCTGGCTTTAAAAAACATGTGTGAGAGTTTCTTACAGGAGAGAAGTCTGAGAACTTCAGAAGGGTCTGAAACACTCTGTGGTTTACACAGCGAGAAACTCAAACTCTTCTGTCTGGATGATAAACAGCCTGTGTGTGTGGTGTGTCGAGACTCCAAAACACACACCTACCACAGATTCCTCCCCCTTCAGGAAGCAGCACTGGACTACAAGGTAGGTGAGCTGTGACCACTCTCTCACAGTCCAGGTACATCCTCAAACATCAAACCAAACATGAAGACCAACCTCCATCATCTCAGTGTTTGTAACTTGATTCCAAGGGTGGATCCACACATTCAGAGCCAGTAACAGGAATGTTCATGTCTGATCTTGTTCCTCACAAGACATGATTTATTTCAGGAGGAACTTGAAACTGCTCTGAAGCACCTGAAAAAAAAACTTGAGATATTTCAACAAATTAAACTGAACTGGGATCAGACTGCAGAACATATAAAGGTCAGAATGAGAAAAGCTTCTGAGATTCTGAACCTTCATCCTTACATCAGACATAGTTCATTTAATTTACTCCTTCCTTCCAGACTCAGGCCCAGCACACAGAGAGGCAGATTAAGGAGAACTTTGAGAAGCTTCACCAGTTTCTACGAGATGAAGAGGCAGCCAGGATAGCAGCAGTAAGGGAGGAAGAGGAGCAGAAGAGTCAGATGTTAAAGAAGAAGATTGACAAGATGAGCAGAGATATTTCAGCACTTTCAGACACAGTCAGAGCTGTAGAAGAGGAGGTTGGAGCTGACGACATTCCATTCTTACAGGTGAGGACATTTCAGTTGGCATATGAGGGATACAAACAGAACAGGAAACTGAAGAAATGCCTCAAACATCTTGAACTCAGGTAAATGTTTTCCTCAAAAAAGTGGTTTAAAAAATTCAGCAAGGTCATGTCAGACACTGTTGGACCAAATGGCTGCAAGTTATTTCTGCTAAAGGAGGCAGTAGTAGCTTCTAATGCCGAGGGTATTCTTACCTCAGACGAAGATGAATACAGTGGTGTGATTTATTTTTTTCTGATTTCTTATTTGACATGTTTGCCACATTTAAATGTTTCAGATCATCTAACAAATTAAAATATTAGTCAAAGACAACACAAGTAAACACAATATAGTTCTTAAGTGAAGGATTATTATTAAGGGAGACAAATAATCCAAACCTACATGGCCCTGTTAAAACATAACAGTGGTTCATCACACCGGAGTTCAATATCTCTAGCCACACCCAGACCTGATTACTGCTACACCTGTTCTCAATCAAGAAATCACTTAAATAAGACTTGCCTGACAAAGTAAAGTAAACCAAAAGATCCTTAAAAGCTAGACATCATGCTCAGATCCAAATAAATTCTGGAACAAATAAGAAAGGAAGTAATTGTAGCTTTCCGGGTTCAGGTGAGCACAACACGCGGGGAAAACACAATTCACCTGGGAATCGAACCCGGGACACTGGCGTCACACTCAGTGGCACTACTAGGAGAGCAACGGCAGGGCTGCATGTGCCAGCAGTCTGGGGGTATTTCCTACTCCATTCGAGGTACCCCAGTCTCCAGGGTACACCTCGCTGATGGGCCATCAGAGTATACCCAGCAAAAGAGATCTACCAGTGGCAAAAAGACTGTATACATCTTCCTCTCTCTGTAGGTGATCTTTTTTTCAGATTGTCATAAGTCCTCCTTCTAATTCTGTGCAATAGCACTCAGTGTTCTTTTTACCTGTTATTGAATGTTTCATGCCGCCTGCTGCCATCTCTTTTCATTGCACTCCACTTTTCACAATCAATTGTACTATTTTACCTCATCTGTATTTGACTCTATCTGTACAGAAATCACACTAATAATCTGTATAATAGTCTCACTAATAGCCTTTTTTTTTATCTTATCTGTATAATAGTCTCACTAAAAATCTGTTATTTTAACGTATCTGTATAATAGTCTCACTAATAGTATGTTTTTTTATTCTAGGTTCTAGGCCTCGGTCTGCCTACTATTGGTTTAAAAATTAAAATCAGTCTCATAAATTTATCAGTCTCATTAAATTTATCTCAGATCAGAAATACTGTGATCTTTAATTTCTAACTAAAAAAGACAGTATAACCTGATCTGAACGACGTTAACACAAGTGTGAGTCTTTTGATATATTTCCCGACAATCACCAGTATCACAATGAACGGCACTTGTTGAAATAAAAAGAGATTATTTACACAAATGAATATACAATAATATACATGTGTTGGCATACGGTGTGTGTGTGTGTGTGTTCAGAGGAATCCAACCCCCCCCCCTTCCCTTTCATGGGTCTTTATGACTCTATGCTAAGGCAAGAGGTGTGCTGTGTGGGGGGGAATGTGGGTGTGGGTGTTCAGAGGAATGCAACCCCCCCACCCTTTTCATGGGTCTTTATGACTGTGCACAGAGGAATTCCTTTTGTTCCAATTTTGTTAATAAAATTGAATAATGCAGGCTGTTACAAGCTGATAAGACAGAGTTTACTACTGGCTAAACTCGGCCTTAAGTAGCTAGTGCCTTAAAAATTAGACTTTTAGTAAACAGGGTGTAGTGTTTACTAAAGGTTAGTAAAAGGGACAGTTTAATGCAAAGACAAGATCTAGATGTGATCTTATTTCTTTGCAGGTTCATAAACTTGATCACTTTCTAATTCAACAAAACATGAACACAAAAGCAGTTTAACCTACAATATTAAGCTCTGATGTTGATAAGCTTAAGCTAATGCCCAGATTAAAGTTCAATTCTCACGTGTGTAGATATTTGGTGAAATATCTACAGACTCTTGGTCCGGTCTGAGCTTGGAGATTCAGCCGTGTGGCCATCCAGTCTGGGAATGTTGCTGTGTCGTCTTGAATCCCTTGCAGGCAGGAAGAGAAGGGTTCGGATGGGCGAGCTTGGTTGCTGGTGATGTGATGTGGCCCTGGTCTTGTTGAAGAAGGAAAGTTGGATGTTGGAGCATGATGGTGGATCAGTTTGTAGCAGGTCATCAGGCCTTGTGGGAAAGCCAGGCCTTGAGGAGACAAAACATCTCATGGTTGGAGCTCCTTTGTCTGAAGCTGGTCCTGAGAGAGAGAGGTGGGGGGTTTTCCCTCTGGGTGTTAGGAGAGCTTGCATTTTTGACTACAGCAACCCCTACATGCCCCCAATTGTACCTACACTGCCTTCTTTGTTCCCATTTGCTGTGTTTTTGACACATGGACTGGTTTTATAGTCCTGTCTTTGCCTTTCCTGCTTTGCCTGTTTGCCCTGGTGATTTTTGAATTGTTCTCTGATTTTGTCATGAAACCTGCATTTACATTCAGTTCCTTCTCATATGACACAAGTTATTTGTTATAGATACTTTATTTGGTGACTTGCGCAATTACAACTGAGTTTCTTAACTTTTATCATCCTTCCTCTATTCCCGTTGTTGCATGGAGAATGTTGTATGACAAAAAAAATTTCCCTCTAGATAAATAAAGCTCTTCTTATCAGTGTGGGATGTGGCTGAAGGACGTTCACTTCTATGCCTTTCTGTGACTCTTCCAGTCTCTCTAAGCTCTAAGCTCAGTGGTCACTTCCATCTGAGTACATCCTGTTTGAAGCAGTGCAATGGGGAGGTACTGTTGATCAATTGTTAGGTGTCATCTTGGTCTCATGATGTCAAAATGTGAACATCATGATGAGGATGTTTAAATACTAATTCTGATTGAACCAGGAAATGTATTGGTCGATTCATGGATCAAACACCTGTTTTGAATTTTGCTGTTAAGCTCCTTGCTAGAGAACAGCAAGTTGTGTTAAAAGTACTGAAACATTGAACTGTTGGACATTAAAAAGTTTAGGGGCGGTCACATTAAGTTCACCTGTAAAGGTTATAGTGCATTTTAGGTTCATCCTGAAATTTCACCCGAAGGTCAAATATCCCTAACTTTTTGTTAGTAATGTAGATTGAAAAAATCCACAATTTACATGGGATGTACTTATTTTCTCACATGATTGTGTATCATATTGAATAGAGAGCAGGAACGCTCCATTAGTCAGATGATGTAAGCCCATTGTTCAGTAGAAACGTTCCTCAGTTGTTCTACTAGACAGAACTGACTCTGGGCTTCATGTATCTGGATGCAATGAGAGAGTCTGGTTCTCATTTGGGAGTATTCTCTGTGAAAATATGAACACATTAATAAACAAATGGTACATTCATTGATGTTCTCCTCTTTATTTCACAGAACTACAAGGCCACAGTGAGAAGGTGAGTGGATTGTTTCTGTTTCTCTCGTTCCTGTTGTTCTAGCTACAGCACTGAGTCCTGACTGTTCTTCTAGAACCCAGAGAACCTGGCAGCATCCAGAGAACCTCTCAGGAGCACTGCTCCATGTGGCCAAACACCTAAGCAACCTGAAGTTCACAGTCTGAGAGAAGATGCAGGAGATCATCCAGTTCAGTGAGTCTGACTTTCTCTGCCTTTCTTTAATCTATTATTTTCTTTTTTTTTCTTTCAGTAATTTATCTTTCTTTTTTTCATCTTCAATGTTCTCACTCTTTGTAATGTGCTGGTGAGGGAACCAGCATGGAATTTAGATTTGGAGCCAAATGCAGAGACGGCCAGAACTTAACCCAATGAATAAATGAGTAAAAAAACGTAATAACTATGTAAACAGATAATGTAAGGGAGAGATGGCCAGAAAACAAATAACTAAATAAATGATAAATAAACAAACAATGTAAGGTGCAATCACTCCCTCCCCAGTCACTCTAAAGCCCTCTGTTTTACAGAAGGTCTAGGTGAGCCACGATCCCCGGTCCTCATCGGCCGGGGCCAGTGCCAGTGCTCTACTCACTGAGCAAAGCAGAAACCGCTATACACCCGGCGAGAGAGACCGGAGTAGAGAGGAGGGGCGCGCTGGAAAAGAAGCGGAAAAACACCAAAGCAAATAACCCACCGCTATCAGGGAAAAGCGGTGGGAAAACAAACAAAACCAAAGCAAGACCCACCGCACCTTAGCGGGGGGAAGTTCAGACAGACAGTGGAGGCCCGTGAGAGGGGAGAGAGAGAGAAGGACTCCGTTAAACTGAAGCTTTCTTTAAATGGAGGAATTGTCTTTCCTTTCCCTTTCCGTTTCTTTTTCTCTCTCTTTCTTTTTCTTTCTTTTTCCTTTTTCCCTCTTTCGTTTCTTTCTTTCTTTTCCTTCTTTCCCTTTCCTTACTTTTTTAAACTAGACTTCTGTCCCTGGGGGGTTTGCTACAGGAAAGGCAGGAATCTCAGAGAGAGAGGAGTCAGAACAGAAAGCAGGCTGCGAGCAGCCAGGAAGAGACTTTCAGAGGCAATACTGGAAATAGCTGCTCAGAGAGCAGGAAGATTTGGAGGCAGCAAGAAATGACCAAGCACGATTTTACACTTACTTTTTTTAAGAGTCCCTTACACTCTTTTTCTTTAAAAAATTACCTTTATTTGTTCCTTCCTTCCCCCTCTCATTGTTCATTTCTTTCCTTAATTCTTTCTGTCTGTTTTTCCTCTTGTTCATTATTTCATTGTCCATCCATCCTTCTGTTTTTTATTCCTTCTTTTTCACCATCACAGATAGAAAAATCATAAATCACATGGTTACAGTTTAGTTAAACTCTTGTGATTGTTCTGTGTTTTTGTCTTCAGCTCCTGTAACTCTGGATCCCAACACTGCTCATCCTAAACTCATCCTAACTGATGATCTGACCAGTGTGAGATACAGTAATGAGAAACAGCAGCTTCCTCATAATCCAGAGAGATTTGACAAACTCTCATGTGTTCTGGGCTCTGAGGGCTTTAACTCAGGGACACACTGCTGGGATGTTCATGTTGGAGACAGTAAGGACTGGTTACTGGGTGTGATGACTGATTCTGCTCAGAAGAAGGGAGATATATTTTATACTAGTGGAGTGTGGTGTGTGGGGTATTTTCTTGGTAACTATTACTCATGTTCTACACCACGGTCACATGCTCTTCTCTCAGTAACTCAGAAGATCCAGATGGTCAGAGTGCAGCTGGACTGGGACAGAGGAGAACTCTCATTCTCTGATCCTCTCACTAACACACACATACACACCTTTACACACAGATTCACTGAGAAAGTGTTTCCATGGTTCAGGAGCCGCGATGTTCACCCAGTGAAAATTGCAGCAGTGCAGTGTAGTGTATCAGCGAATCAGCTCAGTTAGTGTTCAGCCAGTGTTTATGTGGAGCAGCACTAAAGGTTTCTGCAGGGTCTTAAAAAATCTAAAATATAAATGTCTGAATCTAAGGCCTTAAAATGTATTGATAAATAAATATTTCATGCACTGGGTCTTTAAAGGGTTACATTTGTCTTAAATGTCAGCATGTACATGTATTAACACTAGTTCTGTTTTGGTAGCTCAGTATTCTCTAATAGGACGATGTGTACTGGTTCTGTGTTGTAGTTCTTTCTTACAAGTCCAGGTCTAGCTGTAATTAGATTAAGACCAAGACAAGACTGACAGCTAAAACAAATTGCAACCCACTCTGAATCTCCATAGATGAACTAGATGGAGGGTCTTTGAAGTAATGTGGCATTTAATAAGGCTTTCTAAGCTCCAGTCTTTTTACTGTACATTAGTCTGTTAGGGGGTGAGTGGCTGGAGAACGATGATGCATTTAATGGTAAAACCTCTTAGACACAACAGAAAGCAATTGCATATTGGGCAAGAAGAAGCTAAAGCTGTGTAAGCTTGGTGTAAAGACATGAAAGTCAGATGAGAAATCAAAATAATAGCCTTTAACTGAGGTTAGGGTGTGAATATAACCTGGACACAGAAGTGACAACCAAATGTAGAAGGAAGGGAAGTCCCACAGGAAAAAAGAAACAAGAAACAAAATGTTCTGCTCCAACTTCGAAAACAAATTGCACAACAAACCTTATTGGATAATGAAAATTATACATATGGAAAATGAATGTTGGCCTGGTAGTGTAGACAAATTTGGAAGAATCGATTTTTTTACACCTTTTATTTCTGTAACTTTAATTCTGTATCTTATTTACACCTATCTCTGCTTACTTTCTATAACTGTTAAGACTTGTTTTAATCTATTTTTCATTCTTGTAATGATGCTCTATCTTTGTAAAACGCACTGAATTACCTCTGTGTATGATAATGTGCAATATAAATTAACTTTACCCCATGAACATTGTACATTTTTTTCATTATGGATGAGCTGTGGTTCCTAGTGGTTAAGAACTTTTCCTTGTGATCAGAGTGTCGCAGGTTCCAAACCAGGTTCCACTGAGGAACCCTTGAGCAAGGCACTGTCCTGCTTCACTGCTTCCCAGGTGATGTTCATAGCTGCCCACTGTTCCAAATGTGGATGGGGTTTAAGGTCACATTTCACTGTGGTGCACAATCACTAACAGTCCATTTCACTAAGTGAACATTTCCCCCTTTTTTGATCCACCATCTACAGATAAAGGAGATTATTCTTCAGCTAAAGGCAAATACAACTTTTGTATTATTATCAAAATTTAAACAAACAAAAACAGATCAGTCCCATGGTAAAAGTAAGAACACCCTTATATCTATCATACCTTTAGGTCCATTACGTTTGAATCAGGTAATGCAGATCAGGTGCAATTCATTAGAAGTTCCAGCAGGTGGCACATGTTATATTTAAACCTGTCATTTAGAGTCTTGTGTTCTCTTTGTGAGGCTCTAACGAACTAAGGCCTTTGAGTCTGGTGAAGAACTTAAAAAGATCCAACAAAGGACAATAAAGCTGAATGTGTTCAAGTAGCAGTGGGAAACTGAGGGCATGGAATCAGGATCAAGAGCAGCAGGGCATGACTCCTGATCCTCTCATCCAGTCCAGAGTTCAAGGTCACAGACAATCACATTGATCTGATTCACATCAGTATTAACTTTATCATTTGGTGTTCTGTTATGTCTAATTTAGGTTTTGGAGTCTTGATTGGATTTTGACTCTGGTTTTTGGAATAATCTGATCACTGCACTCATTATGGGTCAGAAGGCTACAATCATGAGGAAGATGATGATCTGACAGATGTTCAGAAGACAGTCATTGATTCCCTTCACAAGGAGGGTAAGCCACAAAAGGTCATTGCTTAAGGTTGTCCCAGCAACAGGGAAATCGCAGCCTTGGGAGGATTGCCAATTAAAATCCATTCAAGAATTTGGGGGAGCTTCACAAGGAGTAGACTAAGGCCAGAGTCCGTGCATAATGAGCCACTACACACACATGAACCTTTCCTGGACTAAGGAGAAAAAGCACTGGACTGTTGCTCAGTGTCCAAAGTTTTCTTTTGAGATTAATGTAAATGTTGCATATCATTAGAAATCAAGGTCCCAGAGTTCAGAGGAAGAATGGAGAGGCACACAATCCATGTTGCTTGAAGTCCAGTGTAAAGTTTCCACAGTCAGTGATGATTTGGGGCCATGCCATCTACTGGTGTTGGTCACTGTGTTTTCTGAAGTTCACAGTCAATGCAACATCGACCAGGAAATCTTTCTACTGCTGACAAGCTTTATAGAGAGGCTGATTTCATTTTCCAGCAGGACCTGGCACCTGCCCACACTGCCAAAGGTACCAAAAGCTGGTTCCACCACCAAGGTTTTACTGTGCTTGATTGACAGCAAATTTGGGTGACCGGCAACATTGATGATTCTGCAGACAGAGACAAACAAGCATCAGGTAGAAACCGAGGGGGCAGACTTTGTGTTTATCTGAGAAATAGCTGCTGTAGAAATGCTACAATTGTCTCCGTACACTGTTCCGAACTCGTGGAGGTTTTAGCAGTCAGATGCAGACCGTTTTATATCCCAAGAGAGTTTAATGTTGTTATTATCATATCTGTTTACATCCATCCTAGCGCTAGCGCCAATGTTAAAGCTAATGGTGCACTCAGTGAACTCTATAGGATAATCAGCGATCTGCAGACAGTTCTCCTTGACAGCCTTTTCATCGTCACAGGGGACTTTAACAACACATCCCTCAAGTCAGTTCTTCCCAAATTTCACCAAAATATTGACTTTGCAGCACAAGGGGACAACATGCTAGACCTTGTTTACAGAAACATCCAGCGTGCATACAAGGCGGAACCCCTCCCCCACCTTGAAAAATCTGACCACATCTGCATACTTCTCACCCCAGTCTACAGACCCATCATCAGGTAGCTGATGATGGGTGAGAACATATCTGCCCTTCAGGACTGTTTTGACTGCACAGACTGGGAGAAGTTTAGAGATGCAGCCACCTCTGAACATTCACTGGACTTGGAGGAGTACACATCCTCAGTGACTTGCTACATTAGCAAGTGCGTTGAGGATGTCACAGTCTCCAAGAACGTCACCACCCGGCCAAACCACAAACCATGGTTCTCTGCGAAGCTACGCTTACACTAGGCTTACACTACAGCCAGATCCAACCTGTCACGGGCCATCAAAGAGTCAAAGCGAGCTTATGCAGAGAAGATCAACAATTATTTCACAACCTCAAAGGACACAAAGCGCATGTGGCAGGAAATTCAGACCATCACAGGCTACAAACCAGCACATCAGGCCTGTAGCAGTGAACCCTCCCTGCCAGATGAACTGAATGACTTCTTTGCTCGTTTTGAGACAGTGGCCAAGG
>JBBIGC010157679.1:0-17090 GCA_037576955.1 Lepidarchus adonis
CAGTTTTGATACGTTTACCAGAGGTGTGTTTTTTTTTTTTTTTTTTCTGAAACATAGTCTGTGTTGTAAATGTTCAATTTCTGTTTTTTTCCTTACTGTAAAACCCTGTTAAAATATAAAGAATGTTGACTGCAGTGAGTGAGTGGCATCTGTTTTGTTTTTTCCTTTGTGCAGTTTCTATGCCGTGCCTGAGGGAAGTGAAAATGACATGAGGTTTGTGTACTGTGCTGCTTGTATCTGCTACATGCTAGATGACTGGTCAGGGATAGACTGCAAGAAAGCGATTGATTACATCAGGAGAAGCATGGTGAGTCTGATACTCTTCCACTTTCATGTTTCACAATTTCCTTTCTCTCCAACACTGACATTTTGTCTCCTTTTAGTCATACTATACATTCCTTCTCTTGTTTTGTGTATGAAAGGGTTCATTATTGTATTTTTTGTAAAGAAATCTTTTATTAAGTAATTTTATTAAAGTAATTATATTATAATTACTTATAAAGATTTGTATAGATCTTATGTATAGATGATACTAAATTATTTATTATATTTTAAAATAATTATTTAATTATTCATGTTAATGAATTATTTATATATGTATTTTATTATAAAAAGTGTGAAGAACATTTAAAAACGTATTGTTTATTTTAAAGAAAAGTTATTATTACAAGTAATAATAATAACTATTATTATTATTATTATTATTATTAATTATTATTATTAATATTATAATAATAATTATTATCATTATCATTATTAATATTATTATTATTAACAATTAATATATTTTTAAGAAGAAAAGTAATAATAATGATAATGAATTTTTTTAACAATTATAAAGAAAAAGGATGTCAAGGTCATGCTCAGTCTTCTGCATTCAAGTCTTAGATAAACTCACCTGCAAACAAAGCCATTGAAACACGATGCAATATACAAATGATTTCAGCACAAAAGCCAGGCTCTGTTGCCTCTGTCCTCCCTTTGAACCGCCTAACCCACAGGGGACCTGGCCAATAAGGGCAAAGGGGCAAGTGTAGAAGAGCAAACAGGCTTTGTGTTCCACTCCATTTATCAGGCCTGTGGAAATCCACTTCGTTGGTGGCAATTCTAATCTCACAGATTATATAATCCACGCTCAGAGCCAGCAGCATCCCTGCTTTTGTTGATTATAGTGAGTAGTACTTTATTTTTAAAGCAATACTACAGTGTTGATGTGGGGCAAGGGGGCTTATGTTGGCCCTGAGCTGCAGGTTATTCCCAGATAGCTATAAATGGATGGTGTGATGCGGACTGGAGAGCGCTATAGGCCAGTAATCCTCTTATGGATTCTGTTTTTGGAACCTGATTACCAAACCCTCCCAGGGGGTAAGAAAGTAAAAGGGATGGTTACAGACATTTGCCTACTACAAATTGTAAATTATTTCATGGCTTAGTTTGACTTCGGTGTTTGTGTGGGTGGGTGTGTTTTTTGTTTTTTTTCCCCTCCCCCATCGTGCATAGTCATCTGATGGAGGCTGTTTTCTAATCCTGTTCCTTATCCAATATTATTTTGAATAAACCTATGTGTTTTTATTCATTGGGCCATAATCATTCCCATAAAATTGAAGTGCATCACTGTAGATCAGGGGTGTCCAGCTCTGGCCCTGGAGGCTGGTTTCCAGCACAGTTTGGTGATTTCCCTAATCAAGCACACCTGGTTAGACTCACCTGTTCAGGGAGTGTGCTTCTGGAATGGAAATGCCAAACTGAGCAGTACACCGACCCTCCGGGACCGAGTTTGGACACCCCTGCTATAGATATATATACCTGACACTGATTATTTATACATTTGAGTAGCTGCTAGGCCATGATTTATTCTGCTTTTCTTTAGTTGTCCCACTAAATTATTATAGATCTTTAAACAAAATAAAAAAATGACAACCACACAACATAAAGTTTAGATGTTTATTTTACCTAAAGTAACACAAAATGTCCAACTAGCCCTTTGTGGAAAAAATATATTTGCCACTTTAGTTACATTAGTTCAATTTAGTTTATTGGGAGTTAGAATAGACAAACCCAGGTTTAATTCAACTTTCCATCAGAAACCAGGCAAGATTGGTATTATTGGGTGAACTCCAAGGTGAAAGTATACCAACCAAGAGGGAAATATACAGGCTTGTCACATTTGCAAAAAAAACACACCTTCATGACCTCAAGCCTTTTGGAATAACCTCTGTGGACTTCAGTTAAAGTTTTATATATATTATATATATATTTAAAAAAACAACATTTTTAAAATTTTTTTTTTTGAATTGTGGTCTTATTACATCTGCCCCAATAATAAAATCAAACCAGCAGTTAAACATGGTGGTGGTAGTTGGGATGTTGAGTCTCGAATTTAGCTTGTCTGGGCAAAAATATCAGATAATATATTTAATCAGGAGGGTTGTAATTCCATTTTTCATGGCACAGTAGTTTTAACTGGAGCTATTTGAATTGAAATGATATGATTTGTCTGATTGGTGCAACATTGACCAAATTTGCAGAAACAGGTTAAGTGTAAGCTTTTATTGGTGATTTATAATTGGTACCTCAGTTCACAATTGACTTTATCCACATGTGGAAAACTAAACCACACTTTTTAAGACACATAAACACTTAAGCATAGTCATTGCTAAAATTTGATTCCCCAGTTTAAAAAATACATTTTGAGAACACATATTACACAACACTGTAACATTTGTATATTTGTTCAGTGTCTGAGTTAAGTGTCTTAGTGTTGTCATTTTAATCTTTTTATCCAGTCTTATGACAATGGGATTGGACAGGGAGCTGGCTTGGAGTCGCATGGTGAGTAGGCATGACTGCAGGTGACATGTTATTTGTATACACACACACACACAGTCGCACACACAGACACACACAGAGTTATCAGTTCCTTCAGAATGCACCGGCCATCTGGTTAGTCCTAGAACAATTCAGAGATGGAGAGTTATGTTCTCTAGTTACTGAGAGTCTCTATTTCTAGGCATATTTCACTGGCTATTCTTTCCTCTTGAATAGTTCCAGCTTACCTGAGTTTCTACAGTTACTGTGATCACTGTATGGTTCAACAAAAGATCACAGGATATTGCTGACAGTCTCTTTGATCTGCCCATATCTGTACCTTAAACAGTAATTCACTGATGCATGGCAGTTTAAACACTATTATTTTGTGGAACTTCCCAGCAACTGAATGTAATGCTGCAGGGGGTGCATTGCTTTCTTCCATGTTTGGCTTTATAGAAATCAAAACCGATTTTATGAGCTTTTTTTCTTGTTTGCTGCTTTGGATTGTTGAAATTACCACTTGCATATAGCCCTGAGTATGTACTTAATCTTGATTTTTGCGTGTGAAACAAAATTGCAGTAAATACCCATATATTATCATAAATATACGTACCACTGTACCCCATTACTTGTCAAATGCTAGATTTATACATAACCATCTCTGTTCACCTTCCTGCTAATCATGCTGTTGCCATATTTAAGTGCTATGTTTATAGGAAGTTAAATGGAAGTGTAGATCGAGTGCCAATAGCTCTGAACATGTTAAATGCTACAATCAGTACATGGTGTTATTATTGTGCCTCCCTTTCCTCAGGTGGTTCTACGTTCTGTGCCATAGCCACGCTTTGTCTGATGGACAAATTAGAGGAGATGTTCAGTGAAAGAGAGCTGAACAGAATACGAAGGTGGTGCATCCTCAGACAGCAAAATGGCTTCCATGGGCGCCCCAACAAACCTGTGGATACATGTTATTCATTCTGGGTGGGAGCAACACTGGAGGTAAAAGTTTAAAATCTAAATTTTTTATGTTTCTGACTGTTCTCCAGATATTCAGCAATCATCTTATGGGGTAATAGTTAAAAATTATCTTTTGGCAAAAAAAGTCAATTTTCCCCTTTTTGTAATGTAATTATCCATGTTTACAAGACATGTTTAGTGTCTGAAATGTACTTCTTTAGTTTTACACTGGAGGCTACTGTAGCGGTATGCTCATTGGAGCACATACCTAAAATATGGTTTAAAATAAATGATCAAACAATGATGAGTTGTTAAGTTATATCAGATTAGACTTGCTTAGTGTTTCACTGAAGATTTGTTTTCATTTCTACTTACTTAAAAGCTACCAGTGTTCTCCTACGTATGTAGTTTCATAAATTATGGGTGAGGCTCACAAGTTTTAAATATTCAAAGAGTTAAGGAAGACTAAAAATGAAATATTTTGTTGGGATATGTAATGAATAATTAGCTTTTCTCAAACATTATACATTACAGTATATACTCTAAAATTGAAGAACCATGATATTTCCAAACATTATTCTCCAACAGGGGGCAGTGCAGAGACAACATCTTACGTTTTTGGTCACTTTATCTGCTTTGTCCCAAGAAGGAAGCGAAGGAGGAGGACGTTCTAGCAGCCCACTTAAAATGACCACAGGCTAGAGGAGAAGGTTATCTGCTTTGAGTAGCAGAGAGTAAAATTATTTCTTAAAGGTTTAGTATGTAGGAAGAAGAAAGGCATCAACTTTTTGTAGTGTAGATTTTTTTAGTGAATTCATAATTTGATTTTGTTTGGTACATTTCACAAATGTGCTATTTTGAGTTCCAAGATGAAATAAAATGTAACTAGTGATATTAGCTGAAGTAAAAACAGAGAGCATTTTTAAAAAATTTTTCTAGATTGACACCTATCTCAGTGTTAATCCCAAGTCATATCACTACAATGGATTTACAGTCTAGGTTTCATACATTTGTTATAGTAAGATGCTGAGTTGCATCTGCTTGATTTGCAGTAGGGTGTAGAACAGGAGTGTCCAATACGTCGATCGCAAAGGCATTGCGAGTCGATCGCAGAGCCTTGTCTATCAAAATAAACTGTACTGTGAATGTACTGCGAGCCACAGAAAGCACTGCAGTACAGATGGTGCCAATCATCCATCCCCTCTGTGGCGTTTGGCGGTTGTTTGACATACAGCACAGCTAATCCGGCGTCGTCTTTTGTAACAAGTATCATATATGTTCATGCTGCTATGCAAAGTAAACAATATATATTTTAAAAGTAAAGTATACTTATAAATATATGCTTAAAATGCTCCCCTCAAAAAAATATATATATATATATGCATTTTTATTGTTGGAAGCTCATTTTGAAGTGTGGGCACCCCCTGCTGTAGAGACATCATTTGGCGGCTTTTTGACATTTCCTCACAAATTTGAAAATCAAATTTAAGTGCAAGTATTTATCCCTAATAATAACCAAATAAGATATAAGATTTTGTCCTGTTACATCCTAATGTCTTATCCAGTCATCTGGTGTATTTAAAGGTAGGGAAAACACTGTTTTAACAATGTGGTTTCTCACATAGTATTACATAACAAAAGAATGAACTGTATTTTTATCCACTACTTGTTAGATACTTTCTGTCACTGTAATTACACATCCTCTGTACATTACCAGAAGGGAAGTACTTAATCTTGTAAAACAACTAACAGGAACATGCTGCAATTGCTTCTTTACAGTAAGATGAATAATTGTGATTTTTAACCTGAATCAGAAAAACTTTATTATCTCAGAGAAAATTGCTTATGCAGTGTGATGATTAGAATAAATAATAAAGCACTAGCAGCAGTGGTATTGCACTTTATTGTCCAGACTGGGTAGTGAGTAGTCAGTTCAGTGGTCAGCCCTGAGTAGGCAGCAGGTAATATTACATTTTCTGTTGTGAAGGGAGTTATTGTGCATGTGTTCAGCTTCATAGTCTGCTGGACTTTTAGATATGTTGTTTGCTGAGATACTCAAAGCTGCTGTTCTGCTAAGGTTTCAGGACATATCCTCACGGGATGCTGTTGGTGTTGCAAAGCATGCACATTAGATTGGCTATGTAAGCACACAGCAGCCATGTTTATTGCCTCTGTTGTGTTTTTGCCCTGAGCAAGGGTACTACAGTGTGAGGAAACAGCAAGCTTCTTTACTTGTGCTATAGAATTTGCATCTTCTTTCCAAATACAGTGTGTTTAGCAAATGCACTATAATTTTATTTATAATTAAATAGCTTTCATGGATCTGATTTAGCTCCATATTTTGCATTAAAGAATAGTCATACTTTTGACCATCACATCCTCTCCTTATAAGGTAATGCTAGTGGGCTTGTGGGGCTTAAGCTTGAATGTTTGTAGCTAAGACCTGAATGTATTTTCACCTTTGGTTTAGGCATGTTAGGCATTCTTTTTGTATTCTGCTGATAGGTATTGTACTTTGTTGTTTGAAAGTTGGTTTAATAATATAGATTTAAAGTATAAATAGACATCCAAATACCTACACCTATCTGCTTTCCTTTGATTTGCTTGATTTGTGGCTCATGGCCTCCAAAAAATGTAGTATTTGTGAGTTAACTGGAATTGTCTGATTCAGCTTGGATTCTCTTAGCTATCAATTCATGCAAAATCTGGAAAAGGAGCTGAAGTTTTGTTTAATTCTTTGACCACAGCCATAAAGGCATGCAGTAGTACTGCTCACGATTAGCCGAATGTGAAGTGTTTTGCTCACTGCCGTGCAATGACCCCTGTCTTTGACTGTATTTAGATATTCATTGTGTCTTCTCTAAATTTGCATATACACAGCAATGCTAATTATGGCAGAACAATTAATCAATTTTATATCGAAATATTAGGGCTGCAATTTTAATTACAGTGGGGCAAAAAAGTATTTGATAAGCTGGGAGAGTCTGTAATGTTCATTATAGGTTCACTTCAACTGTGAGAGACAGAATGTAAAAAAATCCAAAAAATCACATTGTATGATTTTCTTTTAAATAATGTATTTGTATAGTGGTGCAGAAAATAAGTATTTAGCACAAATAAGTCAGAATTCTGTCCCTCACAGACCTGTTACTTCTTTAAGAAGCTCTTCTTTCCTCCACTCGCTACCTGTATTAATGGAACCTGTTAAAACTCGTTATCTGTATAAAAAGACAATATGACAATATTTGGTCAATTTTAAATGGGGCAGTTTAATAGAAAAATTAAGTTTTTTCTAAAAGTCATTCTCAAGAAAAAGTTCTAAAAAAAAAGTCAATAAACATGGTGGCCCTCAAATATGCTTAAGTCTCTTTAAGAAAACACGGTGGATAACAAACTCTGGTGGGCTTTAAAGATGAAATTTCTTTGAGAGCGGTTGGTGAATGAGGCCCATTGATGATTAATCATGTAGCGCTTGTGAACTGGCAGTGTGGCACATTACATTTAGTACTTTTTTTAGTAAATGTATTTGATGAGATAATTGCATTGAAATTGAGATTAAAAATAAATTGCAATTTGGTATCATCACTGAACTGTTGCTAATGCTAATGGGGAGAGATAAATACCAGCCATGATCACACCTGAAAATTTAACAAGTGAGTTTAACCGGGTGTGTGAGTAGGAAAATCAACAACTGTGTTGGACACTCGCCCTCCAGCACCGGAGCTGGGCACTCTGGTCTATATTTAATTATAGTACCTTTTAGCAAAGGATGTGTAATAAAGTTTTTACTATAGAAACCTCAGTAGCATAACAATCTTTGTCGATAAACTGTGCGTTATCTCATGAATTTGTTATTTTGTGTCAAAATGCGTTCACTGTAGTACAGTGCAGAGATTCGCAATCCATTTAATTGAAGTGGACATTATGTAAAGGAAACAAAATCTAAGCTCGACATTTTGCCATGTCACAGATGATAAAGAAAAGAGAGAGGATGTACATGCAGTAGAAGATGCAGTAGAAACAGCTTTACCAGGACAACAGTGTAGGTAAGCAAGTTAAGGGAGAGCAGCAGAGAGAGGAAGAGGGGTAGGAAAAGAAGAGCGTTGTGGACAGACAGACGATAGTTCAGTGTCACATTAAGAGAGTCATAAAAAGGTCTGTTCTCTCCATATGCAATATCAGACTTTCTGAGTTTCTTCAAAGTGCGAAGAGTGTTTAGGGTGGTCAGTTAATATCCCTTCCATTCTATTGCTTCCTAATTACACATAAACATAATGGCAACTTTAAACATAACATACTTTCAGGGTTGTCAGAATAATTGTATGGGCAGCACCATGGGGTTAAGCCACAGATGTCCCCTGACCCTAGCGCTATCCCTGCATCTCATTAGGTTAATGTAAATTTAGAGCTGCTTCTAAAAAGAAGGACTGCAAAGTTCACTAGGTCAGAACATTCCACTGGCTATCTCGTGCAGCAACTAACGTCTAAAAGATGCAATAAAACGTGCATTATTTAGAAGCCCCTATTTTAAGGTCAAAACACAATCCTCTCAGGTCTATTACTGTTATTATTGCAAGAACATTCTATAAAACACTAATGATTATACTTCTGCACAGACTGAAAGAAAAACAGGTGTGTACATATTGCCTGAGGGTAGTTTCTGTAAAGTAGTGTCAGGTATTCGAATAAATCAAGAAGGTGAAATAAGGCTAATGATTTCTGTTGCAACATTCCATCTTTAAAATGTAACTGTTTTACTGTCCTGTGTCTATGCTGGTTAACTATAGCACATAATTACTGTTAGAATAAAGGGAACACACTAACTGAAATAAAAATTTTTTTTAAATCTGCTGTGACCCTACCTACTCATAGCCTGTAGTGATAATCCATTGCGTGAGATTTTGCGGTTTAAAGATAAGGAAAACACTTTGATATATTTTATAGGTGAGACAAACTTGGAAAATATATTTATTTTTAGGGAGGAATTTTTTGTGGAGAATGGAGGTGGTTAGAGCAAGCATTACTGCATGGGAGGCTAGCATCTTATTGTCATATTTAAATCATCATTACAGTGTAGAGAATGACTCTTATAAGGGAGACAAGCCAAAACTTAATATGTGGAACAATGATGAACAGAAGCATTAAAATTATTATAATGTGAACCTGATGTGGGTGTGTGATGCAAAGTAGTGTAGTGGTCCTAGGTTTCTCCCATTGGCTGTTTGGGGAAGGGCATCGTGGGAGTTTTTATGGTTGTGCTGTGTGTTTCAGGGAGCGGGGAGGATTATGGTTGTCGTGTTGTTTTGTGTTGTGTTTGAAGGAGCGAGCTGGTGGTGGTTGGGTCAGACCAGCCTCTGTGTGATGAGTTTGGACATCAGTTACTCTGTGGCCTGCCCATCCACCATCATGCCTCGCTCACGGGTTTATGCTTGTGCGCATACTAGGAAACAGGTTTGCCTTTCTAAAGGCTGGTAAAACGAGCAATAAAACCTGACTAGTTTCCTTCCTCTCTCCCAAGAGAACCGCTACAATATACTGGTTTTGACAATGATATCTAAAATATAAAATACTGATATTTGTTTTTAATACACACAATACCACCATCACAAAAATCCATTACATTACATTTACATTAATTCATTTGGCTGATGCTTTTGTCTAAAGTAACTTCCAGCTACAGGAACAATCAAGCATAAATTCAGACATGACAATACTGATGTGAGAGTTACATTCTTCTTAGTCTTAGAACACAGTGCAGGTGCTAGAACAGTGCAGATGATGCGTGGTATTTCATTGCTATCTGAACCCAGAAACTGTGGTTCTTCATACTTGAACATACCCCTACTGCTTTATCTCGCGTTTATCCCAAACCGTCCAAAATATTCATTAGCCTCCTGGTATTGCTTTGATTCGTCATATGTGCCAGTTTGTATTAGCATGTCTGGTGTGTTATGTACAGTGTTGTTCAAAATAATAGCAGTGCAATGTGACTAACCAGAATAATCCAGTTTTTTATTGCACACTGCTATTATTTTGAACAATACTGTACATATGAACTAAATGTCTAATGTGCAACATTATAAATGAATGAATCTGTGAGTGCAAAGGTAAGAATCTCAATCAGTTTAATCAGTTTTATTTTAACAGTTTTTAACATGATAGTCATTGTTACATTTCCTAAATGACACAAAGGGAGTGGCTCTACACTACATTGTCATGTAGTCAGCACAATGCATATATTGTGATAGTATTGTTATAGTGAATTAATTATGCAGAAAAAGCCTGGTATTGTGATGCAATGGTGCACTAGACAATGCTGCATAACACCAAAAACCAACATGAACAAGAAAGAGTTTAGATTCTCAGTAACCCGGTCATCTCTTCTGTTTTTCAGCTCCTAGACGTGTTTCAGTACACTAATTTTGAAAAGAACCGGAACTACATCCTGTCTACCCAGGACAGCTTGGTGGGGGGCTTTGCTAAGTGGCCAGACAGTCACCCGGGTAAGGTTACTGTTCTCTCTGCAGTGGTGCTTGTGTATGTATGTGTGTGCACATGTGCACGTTTGCCATTGTTAGTTGAAACCACACTGTAATTCAGTACATTGGTCCTGAATGTCTTATTGATGAGATGTTTGTCCAGACTTGCAGGGCTGAGAAAGAACAGGTTCAGGTTACTGGAACATGTGAACTTTTTGTTTGACGTCCAACACTTCTGCTTTATCTCATATGTTTTGTGGGTTTTAAATTATAAACAGGATTATGTATTCTTGAAGACTCCTTTGAGAAGACCAGGGATGTATTTGAAGAGTATACTTTATACGTTGATTTATTTGCTGACTAATATAGATTACATTTAGTGTTTGATTTTATGCCCTGATCTTTTTGTTATAACTCAATTAAGACCAGATGCTGTGCAGGAAAATCCTTTTAGGGAGGCTCTCTTGGGAGTGTTGGGGCATTTTAAAAGGCTGTCCATGCATTATTCATTATTAAAGAGACCACTCTTCATATTATACCAAGCTCATCTTTTAAGCTTGGTGCTTGGATATTATCTTTTATGTCCACAAAAGCAGCCATTCTGAATCAAATCTTAATAGGTTTTGCTGTGATGTGCTAGAATACAGTTGATTTCCATAATCAGCGTTTGATTACAAATTCTGTGTATTATAGAAAGCTGCAATATGCAAATAAGCTGGATATGAGATCACCAGGTGTTTTGTAATATGTTGAGGTTAAGGGATATGGAATAATGTTGTTTCAAGGACTGACCTATTTGTAGACATATTACACATTGTGATGGACTTATATGATGTTCTATGCATAAACAGCTAGATTAGTGAAATGTTTAGTAATTTGCTGCCTGATGCCTGAGACCGTTATGATTTTTGGAATTTCTGTTTTTGCATGAGGAAGACAAAATTTTCACATAAACGACGTTTTATGCACTTGGATGGGCTGAAGAGACCACTTACTGTATATCTTCTAATAATAGCCTGTTTCTTTTTGACGCTCGTTTCCATTAAACGCTGGGTTGGCCAGAAAGATTGGCCATTAGTAACCAATATGTAGTAAATGGCGATCTGTAATGACCCACCGTGCTTTCTGTACACTAATCCTCTCTTCGTACCACCTGGGCGCCGCCCTCCTACAGTGAATCAAACTGTATGTACCTTTTCGTATCAAAACTGTTTTGTGATTGGATGCTATCGAGAAATGGAGACAGTCCAAACTAAATTTCTTTGTGTACATTTTGCCCTTTTGTGTCCACATTGTTACCTTTTCCCATTTTCCCTGCAAACGTCTCCAACTCTAACTCCAACCCCAACTCAGTCTTCTGGACCAGCCACTCAAAGATTACACATGGAGCGCAATGTTGTTGGGACCCGGGTTTCATTAGTTCCAATTAGCACAAAATGACAGTCTCTTTCCTGGCTCTCTCTGTAACGTTCGTGCTTTTTTTACTGATTAAACCAGCTGTCATTAACGTAACAAACGCTAACTCACTCTCTTAACTTCCAACTAAACAGACTCTTAACTCCACCCCTCTTGCGCGCCGGCCACCCATTTTCCCCTCTTTAGAAACGCACCTCATCTCGCAACAACGTCAATCATAGCCCTCAGGGTGATGCAGTTTGAGCATTGGAAACGGTCATTTGATTTACATTAAAACTCACTGCACAACATTTTGTGCTGTAAATACTATCTAGGCAAACAATAGTCCGTCTCCATTAAACGCCTGCCTCTATTAAACACTGGGCCATCCGAATAATGTTTCAATAAACGCAAGGGCTACTATTGGAAGATATACGGTAGGAAATCATCCCACCTTTAAGTGTGGCACACTGGTGTTTACATGAAAATGGGATTTATCATTGAGTACACAGGTGTAAACAACATTTTGACATTGAATATTGTCATTAGTAAATAAAAGGGCTTTATGTCCATTGTAGAACTCACAACCCCCTATTTTATTACTATGTCATAAAATATGAGGTGTTTCCTTATGCTGTACTATTTCACATCAGACCTGAACGTGCTCACATTTTGGAAAACAAAAGTGGAATTTTCCTTTAAAGATGAAATACTGCAGTAAATTTGCCAAATACTGTGAAACTCAATAAACCCCAGCACCAGTATTCTCACTGAGAGATGTGCATGTGCATGTTTGTGGATTTTCCATCTCTCCACTCTACCACTAGCTTGAGCATCGGCATATGTATGTTGCTCAGCTGACCTACTTTCTTTCTCTCTCTCCTGTAACGACCTTCTGCGTCTCAGACCCCCTGCACACATACTTTGGCATCTGCGGCCTGAGCTTGATCGGCGAGCCCAACCTACGTAAAGTGCACCCGGCACTCAACATCAGCGACAGGGCCTTCGAGTACCTGCAGCAGCTGCACCGGACGTGGAGAGAGAGCTCCATATGACATTGTGCCTCCCCTGCCACAACCAACTGCCCCCTAATGCCTGCATCAAGACCATCGCAGCCTACAAGCCATTTGCAGCCCTCAGCAAGTCCAGCCTCGCACCTCTGCAGCGCAGCCTCATTCACCTTAGCAATAGAAATCGAGCAGAATATGGACCGTCTCCCGAAAAGGAGGGACAGGAAGGAAGAAGGCGATGAATAAGTTATACGGTCAATCGTGATGAATTATTAAATGTGAAATGGTCACGGAGTCGCTGCGTGGCCTTTGCTGAACCTTTGTTTGGGTCGCCCACACACAAACTATTTTATTGTTCCTTCTCCCTCGTGGTGTTTTTTCTGTTTTTAGACATTGAGGAACATAAACTCATGGTTAAGAACATCCAGCTTTATTTCTCTGAAGTCACTTTTTGCCTTGGATTTTTTTTTTTGGCTTGAGCTGGTGAACACCAAGCTCTTTTTCAGTTCATGAAAGCAATCTAATAATGTAGATTAGAATATGTATTCAGTGCAAAGCCTCCTTTTAAATATTCCTTAAAACGTTTTTAATACTATATTCTTTTTGTTACTTCACCTTAAATGCATTGTATGTATTTTGATTTTCGAAAGCAAAACAGATAGTAGTAGTTTTACTGAACAGATCACGTAGTTAGACCTTTTGAAGACCTTTCTTCTCATTGAACGTGCCTCAGATAAGTAACTGTGCACCCGACTTTGTTTTTTCACCCTTTGCCTGTGTTGCTGCAAAGTGACGTCTTTTCTCAAGAAGACTCTTGAATGTTTGCTTCATTAAGGTTGAGGAACAAAAAAAATCTATTTTCTATACCTATACAGATGCCAGTGTAAGGGATGTCAGTGATGGCACTCACCTTTTATTATTATTATGATGATGATGAAGTGCTAATACTGTAAACTGCAATTTGTGAGTGTTTGATGAATTAATAGCTTACTCATGGCAGATAAGCATTTATAATTGTGCTGGTGAGGCAGTGACTATTTAATTGGGAATAAAATGAAATGTTGAATTTCTCCTGCCTTCAGTCATGGGTTATGTTTGCTGTTTCTATGTTTGTTGTGAAAAGTCAGTACAAGCTTTCAGTCTTTCAAATATATACACAGTGGGGTAAAAAAGTATTTAGTCAGCGACCAATTGTGCAAGTTCTCCCACATAAAAAGATGAGAAGCCTGTAATTTTCATCATAGCTTTACCTCAACTATGAGAGCCAAAATGAGAAAAGAATCCAGAAAATCACATTGTCTGATTTTTAAAGAATTTCTTTTGCAAATTATGGTAGAAAATAAGTATTTGGTCTATTACCAAAGGTCATCTCAATACTTTGTTATATACCCTTTGCTGGCAATGACCGAGGTCAAATTTTTTCTGTAAGTCTTTACAAGGTTTTGACACACTGTTGCTGGTATTTTGGCCCATTCCTCCATGCTGATCTCCTCTAGAGCAGTGATGTTTTGGGGCTGTTGCTGGGCAACACAGACTTTCAACTCCCTCCAAACATTTTTCTAATGGGTTGAGATCTGGAGACTG
The DNA here is from genome assembly GCA_037576955.1 of Lepidarchus adonis. Classification (NCBI taxonomy): domain Eukaryota; kingdom Metazoa; phylum Chordata; class Actinopteri; order Characiformes; family Lepidarchidae; genus Lepidarchus; species Lepidarchus adonis. The sequence continues at coordinate 14,237 of JBBIGC010157679.1, forward strand.
GCTAGGCCACTCCAGGACCATGAAATGCTTCTTACGAAGCCACTCCTTCATTACCCAGGTGATGTGTTTGGGATCATTGTCATGCTGAAAGACCCAGTTTCATCTTCAATCCCCTCGCTGATGGAAGGAGGTTTTCACTCAAAATGTCATGATACATGGCCCCATTCATTCTTTCATTTACACGGAACAGTCGTCCTGGTCCCTTTGCAGAAAAACAGCCCCAAAGCATGATGTTTCCGCCCCCATGCTTCACAGTAGGTATGGTGTTTTTTGGATGCAACTCGGTATTCATCCTTTGGTTTCATCTCACCATATGACATTGTCCCAATCCTCTTCTGGATCATCCAAATGCTCTCAAGCAAACTTCAGACGGGCCTGGACATGTACTGGTTTAAACAGGGGGACATGTCTGGCATTGTAGGATCTGAGTCCCTGGCGGCGTAGTGTGTTCCTGATGGTAGCCTTTGTTACTTTGGTCCCAGCTCTCTGCAGGTCATTCACTAGGTCCCCCCGTGTGTTTCTGGGATTTTTTTGCTCACTGTTCTTGTGATCATTTTGACCCCACAGGGTGAGATCTTGTGTGGAGCCCCAGATCAAGGGAGATTATCAGTGGTCTTGTACGTCTTCCTTTTTCTAATAATTGCTCCCACAGTTGATTTCTTCACATCAAGCTGCTTTATCTATTGCAGATTCAGTCTTTCCAGCCTGGTGCAGGTCTACAATTTTGCTTCTGGTGTCCTTTGACCGCTCTTTGGTCTTGGCCATAGAGGAGTTCGGAGTGTGACTGTTTGAGGTTGTGGACAGGTGTCTTTTTATACTGATAAGTTCAAACAGGTGCCATTAATACAGGTGAGGAGTGGTGGATAGAAGAGCTTCTTAAAGAAGAAGTTACAGGTCTGTGAGAGCCACAAATCTTGCTTGTTTGTAGGTGACAAAATACTTATTTTCCACCATAATTTGCAAATAAATTATTTAAAAAATCAGACAATGTGATATATTAGTGCAACAGTCTTAGAATTCTATATTAAAAGCTTTTTCCTCCAGTAAAATATTATCAGTACAATTCTGACACAAACACTGACTATGTGAATGTGGCTTCACCATTTCTAGATCCACATTGAAGCCCAGTGTTACTTGTAGTTGCCATCAAATCCCTGGTTTGGCCTCAATCAGTCCTTCCTTCCATTAATTCCGGTTCTGCTGTAGTTTCACACATCCAAGCAATATTTGGGAGACTGGAGAGCAGATCTGGAACTAAACCTGTGTTGTTCTAACCAGCTCACAACATATCAATGTCTTTTACAAAGATTAAACTCTTAATCATTTTACTGCTTTACTGTTGCTTTTACTCTAATGTTCACTCGTGTTCTTTCAGCAGAAAGACACTCAGTGCTGCGATAAATTGCTTTAAACCATTTGTGTAGGAGTCTAAGACATTTGCAAAATACACTATGTCTACACTTTTACAGTAGTTTTATGTTTCTTAATATGTCTGATCAAATTAGTAGAAACTGCACTACAATATGCAGAAAATGCATAATACAGTGAAACCCCATTAGCTTGCCCTTATTGGTCCGGGCCCTAAAGTTGGCAAGAGACGGGGGTCGTGAGCTATTCAAATGGATCACGGGGGGTCTTGGTTTCTGTTCTGGCATTTTTGTGGTGTTTGTCATAAACTAGTAGTAGAATGTAGTTTAACGTCTACTATATGCTTTACCATATGTGTGGGGTGTTTCATGGGGAGCAATGCATTATGGACTGTATAATGTGTGGAGTGGAGAACAGGTGGGTAAAGCGGAAAAGGGGTGGAGAGCATGGTTTGCTGAGAGTTGTAGTCTGTTAGCGCAAGTTAGCAGCCCGAAGCTACAGCAACTTGAAAATGAGAACGGGAACATAAACTACTCTACTAAGGAGAAAAAAAATAAAGCCGTGGGTCCCTAAACAGAATTCCACTTCTTCTGAGTCTTTGTGCTGGCTGGTACAGAAGAGATGCATTCACATTCAAAATTTGGGAGTTACAGTGAGTGAGGCTGCCACTCACTGCCACAATACTGGACTCTCACGAGAGACACGTGTGCTACAAGTGTGCTGCTTGTTCATGGATGATGTCCGCTGTTCAAAAGAGCCTCTGCAGCATCATTACATGCATGAGTTAATAATGAGAAAACAACGGCTGCGAGCCGCAGCAGCAGTAGGCTTACAGAATTAGCACAACTGAGCGTGCTCTAGGCTGCAGCGCTAAGACAGACCCAAGTTTGGTGAGCTATGTATGGAGAAAGGCATACAGCACATTGTATGGTGAGAGGCAAGGTTGTTGGCTTAAATAATATGTAATAACATGGGAGGAAATATGTTCTGCAACCTTTCATGGTGAGATAACGGGGGCAGGTTAACAGGGTTTGACTGTATATGTTGGTTCTCTGTAAAGGATTTATAACATAGAAATCAACTCTGATTGTCTAGGGGTTGCACCTGACTATATAATAGCATTGATGAGCAGAAAGAATGTTTTAAGTATTAAGTATTTGGCAGCCACTGATTCTGCAAGTTGGCCCACTTAAAAAGATTAGAGAGTCTGTAATGTTCATCATAGGTTCACTTCAACTGTAAGAGACAGAATGTAAAAAAATAATCCAGGAAATTACATTGTATGAGTTTAAAAATTATTTGTATAATGGTGCAGAAAATAAGTATTTAGCACAAACAAAAAAGCAAGAATTCTGACCCTCACAGACCTGTTACTTCTTTTTTAAGAAGTTCTTCTACCCTCCACTCGTTTCCTATATTAATGGAACCTGTTTGAACTTGTTTTCTGTATAAAAGACACCTGTCCACACCTTCAAACAGTCAGAAT